>JAMPIV010004668.1:0-130000 GCA_024509875.1 Oreohelix idahoensis | reverse complement strand
TAAAAACAAACACCACCTGTGTTAACTAGGAGTTAATTAATTTTTCCGACTGCACCGACCCAACATAAATTCGCAGAAAAAATAGTTCTATATCGCAGCACTTCCGGTTATATTTGCGCCTTGGTGTAGTAAGTTACTGATCAGCATTAAATAACACTGGACAACAAATTTTGACTTTTTGTGTGTATCTGAGATTAAACCAAGTTACCTTTATGTTGTTTGGGCTGCTGAATATGAAAATGGCCGTTAACACATCAGATTAGCTCTAGTTTTTTTTAATATCTGTAAAACAAGTTTTACACATTTGCTTATACATACCATATGATAATAATGCTCATAGCGGAAATGATTCACGGTGACGCCTTTTTGCCTGTCGCTTGTAATGAACTTCTGGAGCATCTCTCACAAGGGTCCAACAATAGTCTGCAAGCATTGCTGCATTCCATTTCCCTTGGTACCTTTTTTCGAGGGTAGTAATGTCCTGATGAGATCGTTCCCCATGCTCGTCACTGACAGCACCGCAGTTAGCAGGGAAGAATCCAGATAAGAGTGTAAAAAGTGTAATTTCAAAGACATGTTGCACCATAGTCTCTCATAGCGCTGCAAAATGGTTTTTACAAGCTCCTGGTAATTGTCAATCTTATTGTTTCCTAGAAAGTTTGTGGCCACTTGCTGGAAAGCATTCCAAGCTAACTTTTCATCACCTGTGAGGATATCATCAAAATGCTGATCATGGAAGAGCTGACGTATCTGTGGACCGACAAATACACCTTCCTTGATTTTGGCCTCACTAAGTCTTGGAAATTTATCACGAAGGTATAAAAATCCTGCCCCATTTCGATCCAAGGCCTTTACAAAATTCTTCATTTGTCAAAGTTTGATGTGGAGAGGTGTCGCGAGAGGTTTAGATGTTATTAAAGAATAAGATATCCTGGACATAAAGGTGTATTAGCTGATACCAGGATAGTGCCAGATAAGAGTCTGGTCTTATCAGTAATACCCCCTTCTCTGAAGGTAGGGTCAAGCTATGTAAGTTCCCAGAGAAGATGGTGATGTAGTACTCTATGAGTCCCTAGCTGCTACCTCTCCTGATCCGCCTCTGTGATTATGGTATTTAATATGTTTTTGACTCTGCTAGGGGTAATTATATAACTAAATTCACCAACAAGAACTGTAATTCAACTTAAAGAATCTAAGAAAGTCTTCTGGTGAATATTTACAATTTAATTAAACAGTTTCTCTTTTTTTTGAAAAGTGTTAAAGTGTTAAACTCAAATATTTTACAACATTAAATAAATAATAATAGTTAACAAATGTTTTTCTCTTGGGTCAAAATGTCTATCATCTTGTAGACAACTTTCGCTTGCTTAATCATTCACTTGTAGAATTGTTTATTATTATTACTATAAGTTTATAGAAACACTATACTAGTTTGGTCATCACAAACTGGATGCGTATATGTCTTGGATAAGTATGGATAAGCTGCACAGTTGCCTTAAGCAACTTATCATAGTCACTGCAGATGGCTCCCTTATATGCTGGATATAAAATTCAGATGAAATCGTCCCAGTAGCTACAAACGTGATGACGTGCCTGCTATCTGCTTCTCCGCTCTCTGTGTTTTTTCAAATCGTGACTGACCGGAGTTTGGTTAGGCAAGTCTATTTATAGTCTGACCTCGGACGTAAGAGATGGAATAACTATCCTAAAATGTGGGTACCGTTTGGCCTTTTGTACAATGTAGGAAAACTACTTTTTAAAATTATCTTCATTATTCCTGATGCGATTTTAGTCAATTAAAGCTTACATTATACTTAGAATTAAGCTTTACATATCTATATAATAATCTTTTTGGTTACTACTTGCATTTTCTGTTATGCATAGTTTAAACAGATAAACTTAGGCCAACCTGAAGCTTCGAATGCATTTAACCTAAGATTTCTCCCGTCCTATAATATTATTAGTAAAAGTATTACTACTTACGGATAGAGTAACATCCCTAATATTGTTTTGATAACCTCTGCCAAGTGGTACTTCTTCCATACTTCTGTATTAAAATTCCGAAGTTAATCATGTTACACAAATAGGGTCTGGCCATCTTTATTCTCCCAGCAGTTGTAAACACAGGACCAAGAAAGCGTTTTCAATGGTCAATGTATTTTATCTTTTTACAATATATGGCGCGCCGTAGGGCCAGAGTTATTAGAATTCGTGATGTGAAACAGACGTCATTTCACGACAAGAGGAGGGAGCAAGGTCTTGTGGGATTCTACAAGTGGTTCGTTAAGTACATTCTTTTTCCCCGGTTCAAGTGATTGTCGTTGGGGCCAATCCTTTTTCTTGCAGTGGGAAGTCCTGGCATGGCTGTCCCACAGACAGAGGAAACAGCAAAACGTTGTGTAACCCTGCTGTAGCCCCATCAAGATGGCAATGACCTTCAAGTCACCACAAATCTGCCACTTATACTTGTCATAGATGATGGTGTGTAACAGTTGTTTCATGTTGTTGTACGTTTCTTTCTTGTGGACTGCTTACCCGAGTGGAACAAATAGTAAAACGTTACCATTATGGAGCAGCACAGCTTTTAAGCTCAACTTGGACGAATCAGTGAACAGCCTCCAATCGTCGTCTTTGTAGTTGATGGGTAGTGCTGCCATCAGACCCACTATATCAACGCAAGCAATGAGGTTATCTGTCATTTTGAAATATGGAAGCAGATCTTTTGCCGAGCACAAAACACAGACACATGCACATTTTCTTCTAGAAGATCCCATTGGTGCAGTCTGGACCCCAACAGCTCTGCTTTATTTTTTGGCAATTCCAGATCTTTCACTAGATCATTCAATTCACTCTGGTTAATTGTATGTGGCTGTGCAGACTCTTCAATAGGCACGGACTCAGGATTTCTTGATGTAGATGCTATCAGAGGTGAAGGATGTTCACTGGCCTTATTATCTTCTTCATCATCCAGAGTATAAGATTCTGGTGGGTCCGGAATAGGAAGTCCTTCCCCGTGAGGCACTGACCGCATAGCAGAGGAAATATTCGGATAGGTTACAGGCCGCTTTTTCTTCTTAGAAATACCATGTCCAATGGGAGGAGTCATGCAAAAGTAACAATCATTAAGATGGTTTGTCGGTTCCCTCCACACCATTGGAACTTCAAAACGCATCGATCATCCTTTTCGGTTCAACCAGCAGCGAAGATTCGTTGCACAGGATTGACAACATATGTGTGGGGCTCAATACCGGTCCTGGTCCCCGATCTCACAACCAAAATGAAGGCTGTAAGCTTTCTTTATCATCAGTGTAATGGGTCGCCTTTGTGATAGCAAAGTTATTCGTCCGCAAATATAGCAGAAATAATCCGCACTGTTCGCACATTCACGAGGCATCTTGAACGACCCATCTGCACTCACAGAATCCACAACACAAATGATGACAAGAAGGAAATGTGGTTGCAATGACTGCTACAGATTGCATCATCCAATTGGCGCTCAAGGCTAACCGTCTCGTGGGGAATCACGCGTCAGAGCTATAGAAAAGAGATGGACTGGGTCATTCACGTCGGGAAGGTGAAACCACCAGCCTACTGAACCCCCCCCCCCCCCCTTCCCCGATATTGAAAACTAGAGCTAATTCGCGATTTTTAAGTTCATATTCGTTATCAGCATGTCCAAATTAGTTAAAAATTGTTATCTTTGTCTCGGATACATGTTGGCTGTTGTCCAGTGTAATCAGAAATATGAATAATACTTTAAGCTTACTTACATGAAATTTACTGCTTCTCGGGTCATCAGCAGATGGTACCTGACATCTGTCCAGCACTTTCTGTAAAGCAGTGTAAAATGTAAACGCATCCAATTTAGCCACTCACTATCGAATGTTAAATCTTAAAGGACGAGGGGCCAGTATTCAGGGATCATATCCCCAGGTACTAGTGACAGGAGGCTAATTTATAAGGCCGGTATATTTGAACTAAGTTCTTGTTTCGTGTTTGTATAAACAATTTTACATTTTATTAATCCTCATTCAATTTCCTTTACAACTATATATAATATAACTATCTCTTTAAAAACTTGGGAAGAACTGACACTTAAAATTTAACACTACATGAAAATTCAAATCGTAAGACACTCTTTGCATCAAACATGGGAAAATGACCACGTCCTTTAAGAGTTAAATCAAAATGCGTAAACTCGCAAGTCAATTGGAAGTTTTGTACATAAGAAATTAATATCTCATGGACACAAAAGATAAATCATAGACAAAAGTAAATCTAAGAATGTAGAAGATAAATCCATTCCTACAACAACAAAACAACAAAAAAAAGATAGTTTACGACAAGAGATAGTTCTAGTTTATAAATAAAGATAACTTTTGCATGTTGTATGAAACGAGTCGGTCAGGCAATGGGAATTATGTACATTCTTTGACAGAGTTGAGTGTTTAGATAATGGTTTGTCTACCGGGGTTTTATGGAACCCAGGGTTCCGCGAGAGATGCTGATTGAAGAAAATTAACGAACGTCGTTTATTTAACTCTGCGCGCCGGTCGATGTTAGCCCTTTCAGTGGTCGGCAGTGACTGAGCTGCCCCATATAGCAATGTGCAATAGGACCGTACTCACTCTTGCACATACCTTACGTCATTATCGTCCTGAAGAGTACAAATTTGTTATAAGACTTAGGCCTACTTTGATAAGGTTTTAAAAAAATATCAAGCATGAAATTACAAAAAAAGGAAAAACTGAAGTTTCCTCTACCGACACTACTGACTTATATTCAGGCCGGCTCTACCGACGGAGCAACACGTGCATTTGCACGGGGCGGCAAGCTTTGGGGGGCGGCAAAAAATCTTTTTACTTATTTTTACAATCCCGCCAAAATATTCCGCCTGGGAGCCGCGCTGGTGTAATGGTTATCACACTGCGCTAGCGATCAGGTGTTCTAGCCCGGGCGCAGGCATTTGTAGGAGTGTCATCGACCGGGATTTTGACTGAATAACCTGAACGGCCCCTGAAATAAACCCTCTGTGGATGGTGTCTCTAATGAGTAAGGAAGTACATAATGACGAGTGTTCCTTAAATTCTGTTGAAAGGGAGCATTCTGAGAAAGACCACCTAAAAACTAGTAGGAGAAGCCTAAAAATAGGAACATGGAATGTTAGAACTTTAAACGGAGAAGGAAAGCTGGACAATCTTATATTAGAGGCAACCGACATGAAACTCGATATACTGGGAGTTGCAGAGGCAAGACTTTTGGATACAGGCTACATAACAAGAGACCAGTACACGCTTATACACTCAGGAGGAGAAAAAACACGAAAGAGGGGTAGGAATGTTGATAAAGAAGGAGTTAGAAAAATACGTATGTGGATACTGGACACACAATGACAGAATGATGTTACTAAAGATGAGAGCAAAGCCATTCGACATATCAATCTTACAAACTTATGCACCAACTAAAGATTACAGCGAGGAAGAAATAGAAGAATACTATGAAGAGCTACAACACACACTTAAACCAGTCAAATCTACAGATGTGTTGATAGTAATGGGTGATATGAATGCAAAAGTAGGAAAAGGAAAATACAAGAAAATAGTAGGACAGTATGGATTAGGGACAAGAAATGATAGAGGAGACAGACTTATCCAGTTCTGTGAAGAAAACCAGCTGGTCATATGTAACACCTTTTTTGAACATCACCCAAGGAAATTATACACATGGAAAAGCCCAGGAGATGTAACACGTAATCAAATCGACTATATCATGATAAAACATAGATTTAAGAACAGTGTCACAAGTGCAAAGACACATCCTGGCGCCGACATAAATTCAGATCACAATCCAGTTGTCATCAAAGTAAATATAAAGCTGAAAAGAGCAGGAAACAGAAGACAGGAGGAACCCCAGATAGAAATATCAGCGCTGAAACAACCAGATATAAAACAGAAATATTTAATCGAAGTCAAAAATAAATACCAACAGTTATTGACAGAAAGCATGGAGCAGTATACTAGAGAAAACCCAGAAGAAAAAGCAACCGCAAAATGGGAATGCTTAAAAACAAGCATACAATCAGCAAATGCAAATTTACCTAAAAAGGAGTCTAAGAAAAATCAAATTTGGATGACAGATGACATCTTGAATAAAATGGCAGAAAGAAAGAAAGCAAAAAATACTCCAGAATATAAAACAATAGACAATGACATACGTACTATGTGTAGAGAAGCAAAAGAACGGTGGATAGAAACAAAATGTAAGGAAATAGAAGACTTGGAAGCGAAGCACATGACAAGAGATATGCATGAAGAAATAAAGAAATTATCAAATCGGTCGCGGTTTGCACAAAGAGGAAGCTGTATCAAGAACAAAAATGGTGTAATATTACTTGATGAGAAAGACATATCAAACAGATGGGCAGAATACGTAAAAGAACTATTCGAGGACAACAGAGGTAAAAAACCATCACCAGATTCTAATGAAGGCCCACACATTCTCAGATCAGAAGTAGAGAATGCCATTCATATGATACAAAAAGGAAGATCAGCAGGCATGGATAACATAAACATTGAAATGATAGAAGCTCTGGAGAGCTTTGGTATAGATACAATCACAGAAATATGCAATGATATATACAATACAGGATATTTACCACACGACATGAAGACATCAGTTTTTATAACATTGCCCAAAAAACCAAATGCAACAGAATGTTCAGACTTCAGAACAATCAGCCTGATGAGTCATGCAGTTAAGATACTGCTCAAAATCATACAGGAAAGAATAAAAAGTAAAGTAGACAGCGAAATCCAAGAAGAACAGTTTGGTTTTAGACGGAACAGTGGAACAAGAGAGGCAATATTTTGCCTAAGAAGATTAGCAGAAAAATATACAGAGGTCCAAAAAAGTATGTATATGTGCTTCATTGACTATAAGAAGGCTTTTGACAGAATCCATCATGAGAAAATAATTGAATGCCTCAAAGACATAGGTATTGATGGAAAAGATATAAGAATACTCAGTAACCTTTATTGGGAGCAAACTGCCACAGTAAGATCGGGAAGGAATTATTCACCATACATAGACATAAAAAGAGGTGTCAGACAAGGTTGTGTGCTGTCCCCCTGCCTATTTAATTTATACACCGAAAAAATTTTCAAACAGATACAGGAAATACCAGGACTGAACATCAGTGGAAGATCAATAAACAACCTTAGATATGCAGATGATACCGTGTTGTTAGCTGAAAGCGAACAGGAGTTACAAGAACTAGTGAAGCAAGTGAACAGTATAAGTCATGAATATGGACTCGACATTAATATTGAGAAAACTAAAACTATGATAATTAGCAAAACAGACGATAAACCCACATTAAAGATAAGCGTAAATGGGAAAATCCTGGAACAAGTCAAGAGCTACGTATATCTTGGTCATATAATAACAGAAGATGGCAGATGTGAAACAGAAATCAAGAAGAGAATAGGAATGGCCAAAGCTACATTCAACAACATGAAACATATACTGACATCCAAACAGTTATCTCATAAATTAAAACTGAGAATCATAAAGTGTTATATATATATACTGCATTTCTGTATGGTGCAGAAACATGGACGATGAATAAGCATTTGGAAGAAAGAATTGAGGCTCTTGAAATGTGGATATATAGAAGAATGGGGCGTATCTCATGGAAAGAGATGAAAACAAATAAGGAGGTCCTAGAAAATCTAGGTATGAAAAGAGAACTAATGAGAGAGGTCAAAGTTCGGCAGCTAAAATACTTTGGCCACATAAAAAGGCATAACACCTTGCAGAAGACCATAACAGAAGGGAGAGTTGAAGGTAAACGTGCAAGGGGAAGACAGCGCTATAAGTGGGAAGATAACATCAAGAGATGGACGGGAAAGAGTCTATCAGAGTGTACCACCAAGACAAGAGACAGAAGACGTTGGAGATCCATTACAGCCAACCTCCGTTGTGGAGATGGCAACTGATGATGATGATGGATGGTGTCGTGGAGTGTTCGAAGGTTTCGTCTAGATTATTTTAAAATTCCTTACTTTTCTATTCCTTCACATTTTGTCTGTTTTCTCTACGAAATATTTGCACCTGCGATCTATTCTTTAGCTGTTTTTCAAGTCTTCACTAATAGTTCTGCCATGCGATCCCAATGCTGTCTTCTCCTCCTACAAAGGCAGTAAAAGGTATTTCTTTAGAGACGTCAGTACAATTTATTCGCTTGGTCGAAACCACAGTTGTTCCAAGAGGATTATATTTCCGTGTTCAGTGGTCAACTGAAGACCGCCACGATAAATTTTCCGGCATGGCTGAACGAGAGACGGGAATTAATTAACTTGGCGTGGGAATCAGAAATATTTTTTTTTATCGACTGTTCTATGTTGGCTGCTCGAATGTTTCAGTTGTTTTGGAATGTGCATTCAAGGAAGTTACAGTGATAAATACGTTTTTTAAACGTTTTATGGAAATTAGTACAGTGCTTCAGCCTCCATTCATTATTAAATAATACATTTTATAGTAGGGTTTTTAAAACAGTTTTAATATTCAAATAGATATAATGTCCGATAAAAGAAAAAAAACTATCAGGTGCTGAATAACGGAAACTGGAAAAAGAACGCGATATTCAAAAACATAGCGGGGCTTTACATAAATATATAAAAACTGAAACAGCTGATGTAGGTCAGAAGAAAATAAGCAAATGTACCGAAACAAATGATTCTGAGCTTATGGCAAGTACTTCTAACTCAGACGCCAGTAACGTAGATATTACTAACAATGTCGAAAATGAGACTGATTTGACTGTTTCCAATTCGAGAGATTTAAGTGATGAACTTAAGAGGTACACTGATCCGGCAAGATGGAGTCCTTTTTTAAGCGATACCGAAAGACTGGAAATCGTAAAAAAGGCCTGCCAGAGGGACCAAAAAATGAGTTCGTTTTTCCGCGCAGCTCTAATGGTCGGAAATTTTCACTAAATTTTTACACTAAGGAGCTAAGCAATGGAGAACATATTAATCGATCATGGTTAGTATATTCAAAAGAAAAAGATTCTGTATTTTGTTTCTGCTGTAAGTTGTTTTCCTGTAATAAAATGTCACTCACTACTGATGGCTATAATGATTGGGGTAATTTGTATGTGTATCTTAATGAACACGAAAAATCTAAAAATCACTTGGAGTCCCATACACAGTGGATTGAATTATCGTCCAGGCTTAAATCAGTACAGACAATTGATTCAATGCAACAAAAGTTATTAAATTCTGAAGTTCGGCACTGGAGGAGCATAATAGAACGCCTAATTGCTATTGTTCAGTTATTGAGCCAACAATGCTTGCCATTTCGTGGAACATCTGATAAATTATATGACCCTAACAATGGACATTTTTAAAGCTTCTTGAACTGATTGCCAGATTTGATAGTGTTATGTGTGAACATTTAATGAGAGTAGCTCGTGAATCGACCCAACATTACCTTGGGATAAAAACATTCAAAATGAATTAATTGCTCTTCTCTCTGGAACCATAAAAAAAGAAATACTTTCTATGGTGGAGAAAGCTAAATATTATAGCATAGTTGCAGACTGTACTCCCGATGTAAGTCACATTGAACAATTAACAATAATTGTAAGATTTGTTAATACGAATCCAGATGATGTCAACATTCATGAGCATTTTCTTGGTTTCACTGCTATAGAAGCCACTACAGGCTCAGCGTTAACCGAATGCATTCTAAGAAAATTGTCAGACATGGATATTCCAATCGCAAACATGCGTGGCCAGGGGTATGACAATGGATCAAACATGAAAGGAAAACATTCAGGAGTTAAACAACGTATTAGGGACTTGAACCCGAGAGCTTTTTATATCCCTTGCTGTTCTCATTCTCTCAACTTGGTGGTCAATGATGCCGCGATGTCATCTAGAGAAGGGGTTTTATTTTTTGAAACGGTTCAGAAATTGTATGTGTTTTTCTCAGCGTTGGGGAATCCTTAAGAAACATATTACAACTCTAACGCCCAAGCCACTAAGTACAACTCGCTGGGAATCTAGAATCGAGGCCATTCGTCCTTTAAGATATTATATTGAGGAATTTTATGATGCATTGATAGAAATTGCTGATGACGAGTCAGTAGACAAAATGGCGAGACATGAAGCTGAAACCCTTGCCCTAAAACTCAGAGATTTTAAATTTTTATGTTGTCTGGTTATATTGCACTATGTTTTAAACGAAATTAATGTTGCTAGTAAACTGTTGCAAAGCATAAAAATGGAATTGACTAGTGCCATAACAACTTTGAGAAATGTTCTCCAAAGCCTTAAGAATCTGAGAAGTGATGAATCATTTCAAAATTTTCTTGTTAATGCTACAACATTAGCTGAGAAAGTTGAAGCTGATCCTGATTTGATACCAACGTTTGAATGTACTAGAGTGCGTCGGCAGAAAAAGGAACACAACTATGAAGCAAGAGATGAACCTATTTTAGATCCCAAAACTAAATTCAAAATTGAATTTTTCTTTTTTATTATTGATGTTGCAACTAATTATATTGAAGAAATGTTCGAGCAATTGGAGCATCACAGTTCACATTTTTCCTTTTTATATAACATCCCTAAATTGAAATCTGAGATGATAAATTAGCTCTTAAACAAATGTAGAAACCTAGAAAGCATTTTAACACATCAAGAAAATAGAGACATTGATGCCATTGAGCTATGTGATGAACTGAAAGTAGTATCCAAATTAGTACCAGAAAATACACCACCAATTGAAGTTCTTCGTTACATTATTGAAAATAACATTGCTCCTAATGTCGCTATAGCCTTGAGAATATTACTAACTTTGCCGGTAACTGTAGCAATTGGTGAGCGTAGTTTTTCAAAACTGGAGCTTATTAAAACTTATTTACGCTCAACAATGGCAGAAACTAGATTGGAAGGACTTGCCACGTTTTCAATTGAACATGAAATCGGTCAAAAATTAGACTACGCAGACCTTATTTCTGCTTTTGCAAATATGAAAGCAAGAAAAGTATCTTTTTAAGTAGTATATACTTCAAACAATATAAATTCAAATAATGTGAAAATAGTGCTAAAAACTATAACATGTACTGAACATACTATAGTTAAGTGTTTGTGACTCAGCAGTTCATCGTTCCACATGAGAAGAGCATCCCCTATATGTAAGTAATGTAACTACATTTATTTCATATAATTGTCTCTAATAAAGTCAATGGTTTATTTTATGACTATACAGTATTTTCATCAATTTATCAATACATTATTATTAATGGTACTATTTAAAACTTGGCTAATGGTTGTCACCGTTCACTTTGCTAGGAGCATTATAAAATGCTCAAGCAGGAATTATAAGCGGTGATTTGGTTTTGGTTGGGAGGGAAGGTGTGAGGGGGTGGTTTGAGAGATAGGGGTAGATTTGAGTGGAGACTGTTTGTCTTGCTGGAAGGGAAATAGGATGAGTGAAATCATGCTTTGATCAAAGGGAGAAGACTCTAATTATTAAAGTCAGGGGAGGAAAGTGCTTAATTACACATAAGTAGATTTGGTGAGTTGGTAATTATGGTTTAGAAAATGTACATATACGAATTGTATAGCAAGCTTTAGAGAAGATAATATAAGGTTAAGTCAAATATGCAAAGGGAGACAATGGTTAATTACCTCCCTTATATGATTAAGTGAGTTGAGAAAAAAAATATGCACGTGAAAAGTTTACCAGGACAACGGATGACACTTCACTGAGTTGTTTACACAGCGGATAAGCGTGAACATTTTTCAGCTGAGCGAAGAATAGGAGGAACCAATAAATTTACCGTAAACAAGGACAGATGAGCTAGTAATGATTTTATAGAAGAGAACACACTTAGACACGCTGTGGAGCGGTCGCATTTTTCGGAGGAAGCAGTCCTGGTTAAGGACGTAGAGTGGCAGGAATGTGTTTTCTGCCAGGCTCAAGTTACATTTCTGTGAGAAACAGAATGAATACTTCTGAAGAATCCTATAGACCTAGTTAGAGTAGTAGAATCTATTCACTTATGAAAGACAGAACTGTGTTTAAAATATAAGTTTAGTGATAAGGGGTGATAGTAAGAAAAATGAGTGTTGTGAGGATTCGGTGCAACCAAAGTAAGTAGGTCCTTTGACTCATAACTTTTGATAGACATTGAATAGAATTATTTCAGAAGTTGAAATAAGGTATTACAAGGTTAACGACGCTTACAACTAAGTGAGCGCAGAATAAGGAGAAACGAAGCTGAAGCTACAAAATTGACTATGATGTGAATAAACTGAGACTAAGTCAGCAGCTGAGAAGTTTTACAGAAGAACATGGATTTAATAGCCGTGTTGGGCTATTGTATAATGAATTTTGCAACATCAACTGCTACAAGTAAGATGAGTAAGCAATTGAAGTTTGATTGTATTTACAGGATGAAACATGAGCTCTCTAGCAGGTATAAGTATGAGAATACCGCAACAGGTGTACCCAATGTATTAATTTGCATATATGAGTTTTAAGATGATGGTATTTGAGTAAATTGAGTCAAATCTGACAGGATTAGTAGATGAAGGAAACCAACTCAGGAAAGAGTTGATGAAAGGCTTGGGAAAAGCCAGAATAAATATAAAAACCTTAAGGGAAGAAAATAGGTATAAACCATATCTGTTGGTGTTCTCAGGTAGAGAGCTATATATATATATATATATATATATATATATATATATATATATATATATATATATATATATATATATATATATATATATATATATACAGGTACATGGATATATACCCAGGAGGAATGGGATCTACAAGAGATAGTTAGGAAATGTTTGTACCTGGAATTAGTACCACATGCCTCTGTTATGATGAACTTATATGATGTAAATAAACTGTTTGTTTTGATGGAACGTTGCTCAAGTTGGGTTCAGTCTCTAAAAGGTTGTTGAGTGCTAGAGTAAACAAGATACTGGACATAAAGAAACTACCTACTATACGAAGCTGTCACTTAAGTAACATCATAAGAAGGGATGGAACGAGTTTAGGTTGGAAGTTTTGAGAGAGAATATCATCCAGGAATCAATAACTCTGGCGGTGAGGGCCAGTATTAAGATATACTCTTACTTGGAAGATAGGTCAATGGATCAAATTGACAAATAGAAGGTAGACAACTAGGCCTGCCCCAGTCACCTAGTTTACTATAATAAGAAGAGATAGCACTGTCACATTTAGTTTAATTGGTATCGTGACCAGTCCCAAGACATATAAAGGGACCACTGGGACACATATAGTTTAATTGGTGCCTTCTTGGACCAGTCTTTAAAACACCCAGTCCAGCGGTGACATTTAGTTTAATTGATGCCGTAACCAGCTCACGGCACTGTCACATAGTTTAATTGGCGCCGTGACCAACCCTTCTTAAAGTGACATGGCTACATCACAAGGAGAGATGGAATACCAACAACAACAACAACAACAACATTCCATATTGGTTCCACCACCTGTGGAGCAAGAACCAACAATGGCCGCTCTAAAGAGCATTACTGAAACACTATATAATGTTGACTTATATGCAAAATATAATCAGATTAGATCAGTGATAACTCCATTTAAAGGAGACTCGAAAGAATTTAGGAAATGGATGAAGGATGCAGACAGGTTTGCCACTATGATAAATGCAAGCACAGATATGGAACGGAAGAAGATACTATATTTTTCGTCTGACGCTCTTGTTACGGATTTCTTAAGGAGACGTGATAATACATATCCAAGTGAGACATATGAGTCATTGAAGAAAGAGCTAACGAAACGCTATAGTGATATTACAAATACGGAACATGCATGGTCATTACTTCGTCGCATCAAACAACAACGCAACGAGCCTATACAATCCTATGCAGAGAAATTATTAAATTTGGCGGAGGAGGCATTCCTGAATGGATTGACAGCATCACCGGACCTTGAGAAACATCTGGTAGGAATTTTTATTGACGGACTGTTGGGCAGTAGTACAAAACTCCATATGATTCGTAAGGATCCCAATACAATAAATGAGGCGATACAGATAGCGATTACAGAAGAAAATGTCCAAACGAGGTTTAATCAATGTATCGAACAAGAACCAACAGTCGAGGCACAGACAGAACATGAGCCGATGGAGATTGGACATTCCCGTTCTCGTTGGCGTCGCCCAAGCCGGACTGAAAACCAGAAACAGGTGAACACAAGCTATCCTCGACATTTTCATAGGCAGCAGAGTATACAGCAGGTGAATATTCCCACTTGTTTTAGTTGCGGTTGTAGAGGACACATAGCCCCTGAATGCCGACAACAACATCCTCGCTGGCACCAGCAGTATTATAATGGTCCACAACAGAGTAGTTATGATAGTACGCGAGGACATAACCAAAACTTTAGAGGAGCGTATACACCATCAAATTTCAGAGCCAGACAAGCACGAAAGTATAACCAGGAAAATGGAACGGTCAATCACTAAGTAGGACCGTTAGTGATGACCGTAAAGTAAATGAAGACAGCTTCCTTCATCGAAGGTCCAAAAACATAAATAATAACAACATGGTGTTACATCAAAAACATTTTCAGCAAGAGACACCGCAGCAACAAATTCATTCCATAAATATTACTCCAGATCCTAGCTCATGCCTGATCAAGTTCCATGACAAAAATTATCGCGCACTTGTGGACACTGGCGCTTCAGTAAGTTTGATTAGAGAGCAGCTGTACAAGCAGATCAAACACTTGGTAACTTTCAGACCTTCAAAAACGTTTATGGCATCAGTAACGGGACAATCTCTGAAGTCTTGTGGTACAGCATACATCAAATTCCACATAGGACAACAACTGATCACACATCCTTTCATAATTACACGTGGGATGTCCATAAATTTTATTCTAGGCAGAGATTTTCTTACCGCTCACAATGCTAGGATATATTTTGACCTCAACAAGATCAATATTAATGGGGAGTACATACAACTACAAGACGATATACACATAGCATCTTTGGTGCGGTTGACGACTCCAGTCACAGTACAGCCTAACACACTTGTGATAGCTAGAGGACGAGTCAAGAGCTCTAATTATATCAAGAAAGGACAGTCAGTACAAATTGAACCTTTGGAAAATGAGGATATAAATGATGAACCCCTCATGTTTGTTACTGAAGGTATAGCACAAGTTTCAGCCTCACGTGACTTCCCTGTAACGATTATAAACACGTCAGGACAAGCTACAACGATACACAGAGGTACTATAGTTGCCAAAGTACAAAGATCGTCTTTGAATACCACCAAGAATGGGAAAACACCTGAAGTTAGTTGCAATCAAAATCAGCACACCCTTATGTCACGCACATGGCAAAATAATACCTTAGGTTACCCTTCCGACGCTAACAGAAACTTTTGTCGGCAGAGCACAGAGGTCAACCAACTCAATAACAGATATGGAGGCAGGAGTGATACACGAACAATAAGGGAGAAGAGTCAATTAAAAAGAGTGGATAGAGGTGCAATTGGAGACCAGTGGAAGAATGAAAAACAGAGAGATCAACAAACACTACATAGAAATAGGAGGAATGGCACATTGTATAAAAAACCTAGCAGAGAAGAACCTGAACACATACATGCAAATGCGAGGGAAGACGAATGTTATAGTTATCTACGAAAAGTGAATCAAGTTATACAAAGAAAAACACAGGATGGTATATACAGAGGAACAGATGGTAGCACAGGTCAAGCTACTTATGTTAATCTTGTTACTCACCATGCACTACCAACCTCAACAAAGCCCTTTGAAAATACTCGTGGTCAACGACAAAATAACAATCATATTGGTAATACAGAGGAAGAGCATACTCCAAGGCGGAAACCCTATATGAGATACTCGAATAAACCACTGTATCAGAGGTACCAGTTTAGATGTGCAAGTCCCTTTGAATATAGTCATAGTAAACGACAGAAAGGAGGCACTGTATATAATGAGGAGAAAGAGCATACTCCATGGCAGAGACCCAATGGAAAATATGTAAGTCAATCAAAGTCACAGAGAACAAAGTCCAGATGTTTCAGACCTTTTAATTATCCTAAAACAGAACAAGAAAGAACAAATTTCCACAGAGATGAAGAACATAGTACATATGTTAAAATACCTTGGACAGATAATGAGTCTCATAGACAGAGTGACCCACCAGATCGATTGGCACAGCTTTTAGCCACGTTGATAGTAGATGATCAAAACAAGTCCAAACTCACTACGTTTGTTACTAAACACCAGGACGTGTTTGCATTAACAGATATGGAGTTAGGTAGAACTAATACAGTATATATGGACATTCAAACTACAACAGAAGAACCCATTAGTTTGAAACCATACCACACTCCATTAAAAAACAGGCAAATAGTAGAGAAAGCTATAAATGACATGTTGAATGCAGGAGTCATAGAGAGATCGAGATCAGCATGGTCGTCACCAATAGTGATTGTCTCCAAGAAAGACGGAACGAGTAGATTCTGTTGTGATTATCGAGCGTTAAACAGAATTACAAAAACGATTTCGTATCCATTGCCACGGATAGATGATATTTTGGCAACACTTGGACACTCCACACATTTCACTACATTGGATGCACGCTCAGGATTTTGGTGCATTCCTATGACACCAGCAGCGAAAGAAAAGTCAACGTTTTGTACACACATGGGTAGTTACAAATGGAACGTTATGCCTTTTGGGTTGAAAGGAAGTCCCGCGACATATATGGCGTTGATGGATGAAGTTCTACAAGGAATGCATTCTTTCGCATTAGCTTATATTGATGATGTATTGATTCACACATCAGGTACTGTGGATGACCACCTATACAAGGTTGAACAAGTTTTTGATCGCCTACGATATCACCAGGTTAAACTCAAACTAAGTAAATGCGAGTTCCTAAAGACGGAAACTAAATACTTAGGGTTTATAGTGAATAAAGAAGGTATTCGCCCTGATACAGATAAAGTGGAAGCAATAAGGAACATGCCCGCTCCCACAACAGTGAAGCAGGTACGAGCGTATATTGGTTGTTGCGGGTACTACAGACGTCACGTCGTTAATTTCTCCAAGGCTGCTGAACCACTCATTGCACTTACCAAGAAATATTCAAGATTTAGGTGGACAAAAGAATGCCAAGAATCCTTTGATTATCTTAAGGAAGCACTTACAAAGATACCACTGCTTGCACATCCGGATATATCCCGTCCAATGATCTTGTATACAGATGCTTCAGATACAGCAGTAGGTGCTTGCTTAGTCCAAATCAGGGAAGAGAATGAGACACCCATTATACCAGAAATACCTAATGAAATGCCTATAGCATTCGTGTCACACGCTCTCTCTAAAACTCAGAAACGATGGTCGACAACGGAGAAGGAAGCGTTTGCTATACATTACGCGATACAAAAACTTGATTTTTATATCAGAGGTACTAAACTCACTATCAGAACAGACCATCAACCATTAGTGAATTGGCTTACTAAGACGCAGGAGCAGCCAAAAAAGTTACAAACATGGTCTATGAACCTACAATCATATGATACAAAAATTGAATACATTCCCGGTATTCAAAATACGTGTGCAGACCTCCTTTCGCGAACGCCACAACCTAGTACTATACTGGAAGATGATCTAATGGCGTCTACAGATATCAACGACAACGCAAAGGAAATTAACATTATAAATTCCAACAGAGTGGATGATGGAAACACCACTACCATAACAGATAATGGCACGCAGCAAACAACAGATGTAGATACACTTGATGTACATACTGAGCAGAGAAAGGATCCCGAAATTCTTAAGATCATCAAATAAGTGCAAACGAAACCTACGTCGCTTAAACGGTTTATAATCTTGCCCAATGATCAACTACTATATCATATTGATGAGAAACAAGAGGGGAGATTACAGAAAGTAATTCCACAATCAGTAATACCCCAACTACTAGAGCAGTTTCATGATAATAATGGACATGTAGGGAGAGATAAAACCATTGATATAATCAAGAAAAGATACTATTGGAAGTCTATGTACAAAGATATAATGGAATATGTTGGTACTTGTAGGGTATGCAGAATCAGAAATATGAGACCAACTAAAGTTCCTTTACAGGAAATGAAATCATCTCATTTTCCTATGGAAGTTATAAGTATGGACATTTCTGGTCCATATCCTGTTACGCAATCTGGAAATGCATACCTTTTACATATTGTTGATCAATATTCAGTATGGCCTGAAACTTATCCTCTTAAGAATATAACGTCAGCGACAGTGACAGAGTTTTTTCTACAAGAATTTGTACCAAGACATGGTTGTCCTAAAAGAATCATCACGGACAATGGAAAGCAATTTGTAGGCAACCCTTTTAAGAAGACACTTCGGACTTTGAATATTCAGCATACGACTAGCACTTTTTATAGACCGCAGGCAAACGGACGAAATGAGAGAATGCATGCTACATTGCACGATATCCTTGCTAAATATATACAAGGCAATGCTCAATATTGGGATGTATATATCAATCAAGCTCTTGAAGCGATAAGAGTAAACATAAACGAGACGACAGGACTATCTCCGTTCTACATGCTATATGGACGTGAGCCTATGTTCCCACTAGATAATCTTTTACAACCCCAAAAGAAATATCAAGGTGAAGATCCCATAGAAGTTATACTACAACCGTCAACTCCCAGTCAACACCAGTCTACACATTCAACTTGGGATAGCGAAGATGACAGACCTCTGAAATCAGCAACGAGAAACATAGCCCCCCACGGTAGCAACTTTACAGAAGAACATGGTAGTCAGAAACTACAACCGTCAACTCCCAGTCAACACCAGTCTACACATTCTACTTGGGATAGCGAAGATGACAGACCTTTGAAATCAGCAACGAGAAACATAGCCCCCCACGGTAGCAACTTTACAGAAGAACATGGTAGTCAGGGACTACAACCGTCAACTCCCAGTCAAGTCAACACCAGTCTACACATTCTACTTGGGATAGCGAAGATGACAGACCTTTGAAATCAGCAACGAGAAACATAGCCCCCCACGGTAGCAACTTTACAGAAGAACATGGTAGTCAGGGACTACAACCGTCAACTCCCAGTCAACACCAGTCTACACATTCTACTTGGGATAGCGAAGATGACAGACCTCTGAAATCAGCAACGAGAAACATAGCCCCCCCCACGGTAGCAACTTTACAGAAGAACATGGTAGTCAGGGACTACAACCGTCAACCTCCAGTAGACACCAGCCTACATACTCTAGCTCGGATAGCGATGACGAACAGTCTTTAAAAGTGACGAAAAGTAACATTACTCACCATACCCAGAGTCCTACAGCGAAGCACATAAATAGCAACAAGAATGTCATTGATACGCCTTCGGCACAGGTGGAATCTGAACTTGACGTAACAGAACGAGAAGACAGCGACATAGAGTGTATGGATGATACAACCAGCACCGAAATACGCATAGCTACCAAACGCCCTTACCAACCTTCGTCACTAGACTCACCACCAAGAGCGAAATTGCTACGATTACCGCAAGAACATCTACGAACAAGATTCAAAAGAAATCATCGCCAAGTACATAAACCTTCACTAGGTTTCCAACAAAATATAAATATTCGTTCGCCCCCCACCTCCTGCAGAGCGACTATAAACACGACATCGCAATGCATATCAGCTTCGTCACAGTATGACAGTCGCCTCTCCAGCAGAGAGATTACACTGTTGGAACTCGCAAAACAAATCTCCAACTTAGTGTAGTCGTCATAAAGCACTAACCCAGCTATAGTGTTTAATTCGGTACTCTAACCAACATAGTACCTAAAGTTAAGTTAATTAATTGAGTCACACTGTGTTTAGCTTAAATTGATATTCATATACTGGGGCACGCTTAGACACTTACAGTACTCACTAACTTCTTTAAAGAGAGTCGAGTTGACAAACTAGATTACACATAGTCTTAAGAGTGTGACAACGTAGATCAAACATATAGCCTTAAGAATGTGACAAAGTGAATTAAAAACATAGTCTTAAGAATGTGACAAAGTAGAGTGAATACATAGAAGTTCATCATTGTGACACAGTAGAGTACACACATATACTCTTATGAATGTGACAAACTAGAATAACTACATATAGTTTTAGGAAACTTAACAGTGTTCTTCCCAAGGTACAAGATGCAGCATACTTGATGATCAAGACTGACATTGGTTAAAATATGTATAGTACATTAAATGCATGTTAATTATTATAATGTACCTATTTCAGGCATAAAAGTATTCAGGACCAGAGAAAAAAAAAGAGAAAATAGAAAAGAAAAGAAGAAGGGAAGTGATCCAGACTCAGTCAAGTGGAGTCTTACTCATGGACATAGGCAAATATTGCACTGAGGATGAACGTCCCCACTTTTTACTGCACTGGTTGTACAGAGATACAGCAAAAAAAACAACTTGGTTGCAGTATTGGTATTATGGGTACTGCTTACTTAAGAGATGATGGTAATGACAGTTATAGGGTCATGACTATATTACTTTTACATCCTAAGGTTAGATATTTTGTTAACCCTGACGTACTACTCCATGTATATATAGGTTTAGACAGAGTTAAGGATTTGACTGATGCATCCAAGACTAGAATCAGTCGGGCACATCAACTCTGACATAGTGACATGTATCTTTCACTATCGCCCCAATACATATGAAGATACTAGTGCATGTATATATAGGTTTAGACAGAGTGAAGGATTTGACTGATGCATCCAAGACTAGAATCAGTCGGGCACATCAACTCTGACATAGTGACATCTTTCACTATCACATTAGGATATTTACTGATGCACCACTAATTAGTTATTTCTGCTTATCTGTCTCGTATAATGGATAAATTACATTAACAGCAGATATTTCAAGACATATAAAGGTACTGACAAACCTCTGTGTCCAGAGGCAGTGACCATGTCGAAAAATAGGAACATGTATATATATAAATATAGATAATAAGTGCAGAGCCATGATTTATTTTTTTTGTTGAGTATTGATGGTATGCCTCAAGCTAAGGTTCAGCAATGAGGTAGCGTTACATTTTGCTTCAAAATATTTTTTTGGGGGAAATTTTTTAACATGTAGACTTTTGAATATGTATACAGGCGCGGTGATAATGGTATGTTAAAGAATAGAATGGGATTGCTAGATGATGGAACACAAATGTCTCCCTATGGGATACATTTGTATGGCCCCGGGTTGTATGTCACCGTTCACTTTGCTAGGAGCATTATAAAATGCTCAAGCAGGAATTATAAGCGGTGATTTGGTTTTGGTTGGGAGGGAAGGTGTGAGGGGGTGGTTTGAGAGATAGGGGTAGATTTGAGTGGAGACTGTTTGTCTTGCTGGAAGGGAAATAGGATGAGTGAAATCATGCTTTGATCAAAGGGAGAAGACTCTAATTATTAAAGTCAGGGGAGGAAAGTGCTTAATTACACATAAGTAGATTTGGTGAGTTGGTAATTATGGTTTAGAAAATGTACATATACGAATTGTATAGCAAGCTTTAGAGAAGATAATATAAGGTTAAGTCAAATATGCAAAGGGAGACAATGGTTAATTACCTCCCTTATATGATTAAGTGAGTTGAGAAAAAAAATATGCACGTGAAAAGTTTACCAGGACAACGGATGACACTTCACTGAGTTGTTTACACAGCGGATAAGCGTGAACATTTTTCAGCTGAGCGAAGAATAGGAGGAACCAATGAATTTACCGTAAACAAGGACAGATGAGCTAGTAATGATTTTATAGAAGAGAACACACTTAGACACGCTGTGGAGCGGTCGCATTTTTCGGAGGAAGCAGTCCTGGTTAAGGACGTAGAGTGGCAGGAATGTGTTTTCTGCCAGGCTCAAGTTACATTTCTGTGAGAAACAGAATGAATACTTCTGAAGAATCCTATAGACCTAGTTAGAGTAGTAGAATCTATTCACTTATGAAAGACAGAACTGTGTTTAAAATATAAGTTTAGTGATAAGGGGTGATAGTAAGAAAAATGAGTGTTGTGAGGATTCGGTGCAACCAAAGTAAGTAGGTCCTTTGACTCATAACTTTTGATAGACATTGAATAGAATTATTTCAGAAGTTGAAATAAGGTATTACAACTAAGTGAGCGCAGAATAAGGAGAAACGAAGCTGAAGCTACAAAATTGACTATGATGTGAATAATTTGAGACTAAGTCAGCAGCTGAGAAGTTTTACAGAAGAACATGGATTTAATAGCCGTGTTGGGCTATTGTATAATGAATTTTGCAACATCAACTGCTACAAGTAAGATGAGTAAGCAATTGAAGTTTGATTGTATTTACAGGATGAAACATGAGCTCTCTAGCAGGTATAAGTATGAGAATACCGCAACAGGTGTACCCAATGTATTAATTTGCATATATGAGTTTTAAGATGATGGTATTTGAGTAAATTGAGTCAAATCTGACAGGATTAGTAGATGAAGGAAACCAACTCAGGAAAGAGTTGATGAAAGGCTTGGGAAAAGCCAGAATAAATATAAGAACCTTAAGGGAAGAAAATAGGTATAAACCATATCTGTTGGTGTTCTCAGGTAGAGAGCTATATATATATATATATATATATACAGGTACATGGATATATACCCAGGAGGAATGGGATCTACAAGAGATAGTTAGGAAATGTTTGTACCTGGAATTAGTACCACATGCCTCTGTTATGATGAACTTATATGATGTAAATAAACTGTTTGTTTTGATGGAACGTTGCTCAAGTTGGGTTCAGTCTCTAAAAGGTTGTTGAGTGCTAGAGTAAACAAGATACTGGACATAAAGAAACTAACTACTATACGAAGCTGTCACTTAAGTAACATCATAAGAAGGGATGGAACGAGTTTAGGTTGGAAGTTTTGAGAGAATATCATCCAGGAATCAATAACTCTGGCGGTGAGGGCCATTATTAAGATATACTCTTACTTGGAAGATAGGTCAATGGATCAAATTGACAAATAGAAGGTAGACAACTAGGCCTGCCCCAGTCACCTAGTTTACTATAATAAGAAGAGATAGCACTGTCACATTTAGTTTAATTGGTATCGTGACCAGTCCCAAGACATATAAAGGGACCACTGGGACACATATAGTTTAATTGGTGCCTTCTTGGACCAGTCTTTAAAACACCCAGTCCAGCGGTGACATGGTCATGAAATTAATGTTGAAGCTTGTTTAATAACATAATGGTATAAAAATTTCAAACGTTAATTTGAGGTTGGGCTGGGGCGGCAAGGTATGGTATTGCACGGGGTGGCAAAATTCCTAGGACCGGCCCTGCTTATATTACAGTTGATAGCCTTTGTGGGGAGGGGAAACCACACATACAGAGTAAGCTAATAAGTTGGCGAAAATAAACAGATCCATAGAAAACATCATTCCCTACTCAAAAGATCATAGACAATTTTGATTCTATTATTATATTTACAACTTACTGACCACGCTAAGATACCAATAACTGTGGCTATACCAATTTTTTTGCAAGGGTTCCCATGAGACCTGAAAATTATTTCAATGGTTCCTTCACGATAAGAAGGTTGAGTCAGACTTGTCTAGATCAAGAGGAGTGCAACTGCAGCTTTTGCAGCGAGCATGTTACCAACCTACTGTCTGTCTCCTTTCATCATCTACATATAGAAAACCCTTCCATACACTTGTTGACAACGATTTGGCTTAGGACTAATCTTTCAACATCAAAACAAAGATCTCGAATGTCGACAGATACAGAAGTTTGCAAAGCCAATTCTTGATAACGTCATACGTAGGAGTAATCTATGGGTAGCGAAAGATGGGGATGAATGGAGATTCTTGACAATTACTTAAGACTTAGCTAAGCTATGGATATCGACTGGCAGATGAATGGAGATTCTTGACAATTACTTAGGATTAAGTTATGGATAGCGACTGACAGATGAATGAAGATTCTTGACAATTACTTAGGGCAAAATTATGGATAGCGACTGACAGATAAATGGAGATTCTTGACAATGACATAGGACTACGCTATGGATAGCAATGGACAGATGAATAGAGATTCTTGACAACTAGTTAGGACTAAGCTATGGATAGCTAATGACAAATGAATGGTGATTCTTGACAATTACTTAGGACTAAGCTATGGATAACGACTGAGAGGTAGATGGAGATTCTTGACAATTACTCAGGATTAAGCTATAGATATCGACTAACAGATGAATTGAGATTCTTGACAATTACTTAGGACTAAGCTATGGATAGCTACTGACAGATGAATGGAGATTCTTGACAATTACTTAGGACTAAGCTAAGCAATGGATAGCGACATACCGGGATGAATGGAGATTCTTGACAATTACTTAGGACTAAGCAATGGATAGCAGCAGACAGTGATAAATGGAGATTCTTGACAATAACTTATGACTAAGCTATGGATAGCGACAGACAGGGATGAATGGAGATTCTTGACAATTACTTAGGACTAAGCTAAGCTATGGATAGCGACCTACAGAGATTAATGGAGATTCTTGACAATTATTTATGACTAAGCTATGGATAGCGACAGACAGATGAATTGAGATTCTTGACAATCGGCCACTAACAGCGACAAGAGAAATTTGTAATCTGACGAGACAAAGAGAGAATAGGACTACAAATCTCTCAAGCATGTCAAACAAGGCAACTAATGTGAGGTTGTGCATGGGGAAGGCAACCTCATCATGTAAAAATGCTACAGAAACTACCACAACAACAGCATGTGAATGAATTCTTTGTACATGCTTTCTGAAAGTGTACCAGCTGTAGTGGTGGCTCCATCTATATAGGGAGCATACATGAAAGCGATGATGATGATGATGAATAAGAGATTACATGACGTAAACTATTGAAGGATATAATGTCTTAACTGTAAAGTTTCATGACGTAAACTATTGCAGGATACAATGCCTTAACTGTAAAGTTTCATGACGTAAACTATTGCAGGAGCAATGTCTTAACTATAAAGTTTCATGACGTAAACTTCTGCAGGAAACAATGTCTTAACTATAAAGTTTCATTACGTAAACTTCTGCAGGATACAATGTCTTAACTATAAAGTTTCATGACATAAACTTCTGCAGGATACAATGTCTTAACTATAAAGTTTCATGACGTAAACTTCTGCAGGATACAATGCCTTAACTATAAACAGCGATGACTCGCCATTTTTCTTCGTCTTAGATACCTTGATATTGTTTTCCCAACCATCATGATAGGAAACTCTATACAGCGAGATACAACAGGAGGCAATCTGATCATCAGAAGTAGTTCCCCCCCCCCTCGATCAAGGGTTCCTGCCCCTTAATCTCCCTTACACTATAAGGGGAGCAGGCCCACTTGGATCTTGACTACCAAGTGACAGCCTCCTGTTGTCTTGTGCAGAGAATTGAACCCATTCCACCTTGGCTACAGCTTTCAACTTCACTCATGTTGTCTACTAGTTGGAGGCAACTGTGAGAGCAACCCCTATGTTGAAATTAATTATTGCCCCGAATTCCATACTACATTCTGTCAGCTAAATAAACTAAGTACTTGTAATGTTCTTCTGTCTTGTATTCATTTATCGTTTGTATTCATTTATCGTTTGTTTAACGTGCTCTTATGAGATATATTTGACAAGAATGTTTGCTTTGTTTTTGCGGCTTTTAAAGCTCTCAACTGTATCCATCATGTAAATATGGTTTCTTTTTCTACTTCTTCTTCGTTCGCCCTCAGACTTCTATGTTAATGACTCTAATAAAGGTTGTAGTCAGCTCAAGGTTCCTGATATCTGGTTCGCCCTCAGACTTCTATGTTAATGACTCTTTTAAAGGTTGAAATCAGCTCAAGGTTCCTGATATCTGGTTCGCCCTCAGACTTCTATGTTAATGACTCTAATAAAGTTGTAGTAGTCAGCTCAAGATTCCTGATATCTGGTTCGCCCTCAGACTTCTATGTTAATGACTCTAATAAAGGTTGTAGTCAGCTCAAGGTTCCTGATATTTCCAAACATTTCCACGAAATATGATTTAAAATTGACGTACTCCACACATTTGTTTCTAAAAGATGGTGTTTATTGGTGCAAACAAGGCACAGCTACGAAGGTTTTACACAGAGAATTATGAAGAAGGAATAACATTTTTTTTTTTTTTTAAGAAATTTGTACTGTTATTTGTAGTGGTGATCCACACATGTATTGTAACTTACAATACAAACTTCTGTAGTGGTGATCCATACATGTATTGTAACTTACAATACAAACTTCTGTAGTGGTGTTTTCTCAAAGTTTTACAAACAGAACGACAAAGATGATGAAAAAGGTGTTAACATGTATACAAATATTTTTATTTTCATTTGAAGTGATGATCCATAACTGCTGTATATTGTAACTTACGCTACAAACTGCTACATTGGTGTTTATTCAAAGTTTTACATACAGAATGACAAAAATTATGACAACATGTTCATATTTCTTTAATAGAGATTTTAATTGTTATTTGTAGTGATGATCAATAACTACTGTATATTATAACTTACAATACAAACTGCTGGAAGATGCTGAATCAGGCCGAGAATATACCACCCATATGTGGCTGATGGATACAGGAGAACCTCTTCCCACCTGAAATAAGTTTCAATAACAAATTTGAAAATCGTCTGCCCCCGCGACATTACCAGGGGTCTCTAAGGACGCTAAATAAAGAATAGGATTACTGCCTCCTCAGGCATGTCGTAAGAGGCGACAAATATAAGGTTGGGCATGAAGCTAGTTACCTCCTCATGTAAAACAAAAAATTACTACAAAAAACCACCGGTACAAAAGTATATGAGTTATTTGGTGGAGGTTTCCTGCAAGCGGTGGTTCCATGCTCCATTAGAGTAAACATTCAAATGATGATTCAATCTTCTGTTGCAGGGGCGTACTTAAAGTATTTGGCACTCAGGGCAGATTCTACCTTTGGCACCCCTTTCTCCCCCCCCCCCCTTTTTTGCCCATAATCAAACACACTTGCAAGTTTATTTTCAACAGTAAGCACTGTTATAAGTACTATGTCCGATGGCACTTCCTCTTGGCTGTCACCCGGAGCGGACCGGCGCCCCTCGCACTCCTCTTAGTACGCCACTGTTCTGCTGGGATCTATAAATTAGGCAGCTATCTGACAGACAGGTAGAAATTTAGAGTACATAATCTGTATACAGTATTTAATCGTATCTTCTTCTTCGTCGTACACTCTCAGACGTCTGCTTTAATATTATCAAATAAAGCAATGGTCAGGATGCTATTTAAATCTCCATAGAGTTTTCCCAGGAATTGTACTGATGATGGCTATATGTGCTCATAAGTTGGGCATCTAAGAAACAGATGTTCAGCAGTCACAGTTACACTCATCAGTAGTTTCCATCTTTAGCTTGATGAATAGATGATATCCTAATATGTTGTGGCCCGTTCGGAGTCTGAAGATTATCACTTTTTCCTTTCTGCTGAGCTGGTAGTATGCATCATTTTGTGTGTGTCATGGATGCTCTGCATCAAATATGTTTCTGTACCTGGTGCTGGTAAAACTCTTTGCTTTCTCGAAAGTTTTGCTTGTATCAGGTTGAGGTAGCTTTTCCCCTTCCTTTGCCAATATGTCGGCCTCTTCATTGCCGGGGATGCTACACTGAGACTGGATCCAGTGTATTAAAACTCTTTTAAATCGTTGGCATAGTTTGTGGAGCACTACTCTTAGGTCGTCTAGGTCTGCATTACTCAGGTCCTCAGCGTTGCAACAACTGACAGTACATATGTCATGAAAACAACTTGTCTCTCGGTGCTTTCCTCTGCCATTAGAACCTCTGCTGTAGTTTGTAAGGGCACTGCCTCTACTCTAAAGTTGCTTGAGACTTTTCCTGTCGCCGCTGACATCTGTTTTGGTGTACCAGTGTTTAAATGGCAGAAGTCCACCTCCTCATCAATCGTCTGTTGCATTTGCTGCTGTTGTATCTAAGAACCTTTGTGACGTCATTATCCGAATCCAGTAAAATTCTGGATTTTTTAATGACGTCATTGTGTTTTTAATGACTAAATGTGGCTGGAACAACGATATAACACTGGCAATGAATACACAGATTTTAACGTATCTGATACGACTGCAACACATTGTCTTAAAATTCTGACGAATGACACACATTAATATGTCATAGTTTGACATCTGGTTTCCAGTATTTGTAATTATTGACACAACATTACGTAATACCTGTCATGATTGACAACTGCTACAGCAACATCGACATGCATCATTTGTATGACGTAATCGAAGAAAGCGGCCCCTTCCTTGTTTGTGAGGATTTTAGCTCCCAGTGTCAGTAACTGACAGACAGCAGACACCTTCCCATTCTTGGCGGCAACATGCAGGGCTGTGTCCTTATATTGGGAAATATATAGAATCAAAACAAATCAAGTCCAACACAATAATCATAATATTCTACTCATATGTCAAGTCAAAATGGTTCTGAAACATGAACAACAACAACATCCCAGCAGTTACATTCACAAATACGAGCCAGCGTACAACGCCGGATTACTCATTAGGCCTACAAGGCACGGGCCTACAGCCCCAGGCCTACAGGGGCCCTTCGACAAAAAGCAACGGAGTCATAACGCACAAAGCTCCGCAGAAACGGCACGTGCACGATAGTACGCTCGTGCGTGCAGGGTAATAGTATCTGTACAACCGTTAGTTTATTAATTACTTTCAGCCCTGTTTTTTTTTTCTTCCTTTTTTTTAAATTATATTTTCTTCAAAGGGACCCCACTAACTTTCACAAAGTTTGGGGCTGTAACGAACACTTCATTTTTTTTTTCCCTTTATTATATATTAATAAAAACATTTATCTCAAATCCATTAGTGTTTTTTTTTTTAGTTTTACCTTTTAGAAGATTGGAGAGAGGCTCCAAAATATGTAAATAGCCTAGGCCCTCCAGAGTTCTTAATCAGGCCCTACTTGGTTTGAATAGAATTATTGACATGTTACGACAAGATCACCAACGTGAACATATAACAAGATCGCCAATTTGAACAGATGATAAAATCACCAATGTGAACTAATGACAAGATCACCAATGTGAACATATAACAAGGTCACCAATGTAAACTGATGACAAGATCATCAATATGAACTGATGACAAGATCACCAATGTGAATTGATGATAAGAACACCAATGTGAACAGAAGACAAGATCACCAATGTGAACTGATGACCAGAACATCAATGTGAACTGAAGCCAAGGTTACCAATATGAACTGAAGACAAGAACACCAATGTGAACTGATGACAAGAACACCAATGTGAACATATAACAAGGTCACCATGTAAACTGATGACAAGATCACCAATATGAACTGATGAGAAGATCACCAATGTGAACTGATGATAAGAACACCAATGTGAACAGAAGACAAGATCACCAATGTTAACTGATGATCAGATCACCGATGTGAGCTGAAGACAAGATCACCAATATGAACTGAGGACAAGATCGCCAATGTGAACTGAAGACAATATCACCAATGTGAACAGAAGACAAGATCACCGATGTGAACTGATAACCAGATCACCAGTGTGAACAGAATACAGCAACCAGACAAATGCCAGTGGAACAAGAGATAAGAAGATGTTTATGACACATATTGAGGAAACCTGCTGACAGTATTACAAGACAATACTTAATGTGGAAACCCAAGAGTAGGACAAGTAGAGGCAGACCGAAAAACATTTGGAGGATAGAACTGGAGAGAGAAATGACAAGGATAAAGACGATATAGAGAGACCTTGAGTTGATGGTACGTGACAGGAGGTCGTGGCACGTGATAGGAGGTCGTGGCACGTGACAGGAGGACTGGACGTAAGTATTTTCAAGGCCCGTTCTCCTTAGGGAGCAGCAATATATTGATGATGATGATGATGATGATGATGATGATGATGATGATGATGATGATGATGATGATGATGATGATGATGATGATGATGATGATGATGATGATGATGATGATGATTTTAAAAAAAAACATGAAGTGTTTGAAATTCTCATTATTTTCTAAATTTTGTCAAAATCTACTTCGGCCATTTCGAATCTCAGCTCCTCAGAAACAGATTATGACAGACGTTCAGAATGACTTGCAAATAGAGAATAGATGGTCAGATTTTGTCCACAATAGACAGACATATAGATGATAGATGAACAGATATATTCCATCCCGCTATACATAATGACAGAGAATAGATGGTCAGATTTTGTCCCCAATAGACAGACATATAGAAGATAGCTTAACAGATATATTCCATCCCGCTAGACATAAAGATTGTTGAAATGGTGTTGAATTTCTGGCTGAAAACGATCTAGATGTAAATACAGACATTCCACGAAAAGAAGAAATCATCACAGCAATCAAAGGGTTAAAGAACGGAAAAGCTCCTGGCCATAAAAACTTAAATGCAGAGCTATTTAAGACAGACCCTGAGTGTTAAGGTCAAAGGGGAGTAATTATGAATATGCTTGGTGGACAAGTTAGATTTTGGGTTGCGGCGCTTGTATGCTTGTTTAGCTATGATGCTTGTTTAAATTTATGATAGGAATATCTTCTCGTATGTTCGAGAACAGAGCGTATGATCGCTACTCACAGCGTTGATTCCCCGCCTGTGAGGAATTTATCCCTGAGTTGTGTTGAGCTGTGATTAGCTCGTGGCTAAGCAGCATGTATTGAGAGCTGTGTTCTAAACAACCGAGTCTCATGATTTTTTGAGCGGGAGATGTGTGATCCCGGGGAGTCTGTTCTGGGCGCTGGACCGATCTGGTCAAGCCTAGTGTTTTTTGATGGTGTATGCCTGCGCAGTGCTTAAGAAGATGTCGACTTATGTTTTCGCTGTGTGTACAGCATATTTCGTAAGCTGCAGTATGGATTTTTGTGAGTACTTTAGGCCTTGATTTATATATCTGCTGTGTGCAGTATTTATAGCACGGTGATGCCGACCGTTTGCTAATGGATGTTTAGGAGTACTTTAGGCCTTGATTTATATATCTGCTGTGTGCAGTATTTATAGCACGGTGATGCCGACCGTTTGCTGATGGATGTTTAGGAGTACTTTAGGCCTTGATTTATATATCTGCTGTGTGCAGTATTTATAGTACGGTGATGTTAGGAGCATATTTGACGAGGCCATAGTTATGTATTAGCACGGTGATTACGACCGTTTGCTGAAAGGATCCATTAACTGATATAGCATCTTTGATGAGGCATAGTTATTGTATTAACACGGTGATTACGACCGTTTGATGAAAGGATCCTTTAACTGTTATTATTGTAGCGCTGAGGTTATGAAGCTGTTAGGATTCGATGTAACTGTATTCGTCCATGTCAACGTGATGATGTGCTGTGACTTAATAAACCATTATTAAATGTCATCAGTCGTTCAATACTCCATGACTCCTGTGTGCGTCCCTGTGGTGTGAACGACTTTGCCAGCACACAATCACTCTACATTCCATGCGTGACAGTAATAACTCATATTTATATATAGCCCTGTGTGGGCGTGGCTAATATGTATACAGGACGTCTCGTCTTTACCAGCTGGCCTGAATACCCTGTACTAAATAACGTTGACCCATTTAACATTGATGCCCAGGGAGATCATATCACTGAGCTAGCTGCAGAACTATTAGAACCACTATTTGCACAAGTCTGGAAATCGGTGACAACACTATCAGAGTGGAACAAAGGAATAATTGTCAAATTGCCCAAGAAGGGAGATCTTGCAGACTGCAATAACACTGGACAACAGCCAAAATGTATCCGAGACAAAAGTAGCTATTTTTAACTAATTTGGACATGTTGATCACGATTATGAACTTAAAAATCGTGAATTAGCTCTAGTTTTCAAGATTCGGGGGGGGGGGGGGGGGGTTAAGAAAGCTTACAGCCTTTATTTTGGTTGTGAGATCGGTGACCAGGACCGGTATTGGGCCCCACATATATGTTCTCAATCCTGTGCAACGAATCTGCGCTGCTGGTTGAACTGAAAAGGACGATCGATGCGTTTTGCAGTTCCAATGGTGTGGAGGGAACCGACAAACCATCTTAATGATTGTTACTTTTGCATGACTCCTCCAATTGGACATGGTATTTCTAAGAAGAAAAAGCGGCCTGTGGCCTATCCGATTATTCCCTCTGCTATGCGGCCAGTGCCTCACGAGGAAGGACTTCATGTTCTTGACCCAGCAGAATCTTATACTCTGGATGATGAAGAAGATAATAAGGCCAGTGGACATCCGTCATCCGTGAAAGCATTTACATCAAGAGATCCTCATTTCGTGCCTATTGAAGAGTCTGTACAGCCACATACAATTACCCAGAGTGAATTGAATGATCTAGTGAGAGATCTGGAATTGCCAAAAAATAAAGCAGAGCTGTTGGGGTCCAGACTGCAGCAATGGAATCTTCTAGAAGAGAATGTGCATGTATCTGTGTTTCGTGCTCGGCAAAAAGGTCTGCTTCCATATTTCAAAATAACAGATAACTTCATTGCTTGCGTTGGTATACTGGGTCTGATGGCAGCACTGCACATCAACTACAAAGACGACGATTGGAGGCTGTTCATTGATTCGTCCAAGTTGAGCTTAAAAGCTGTGCTGCTCCATAATGGTAACATTTTACCACAAGATCTTTGTCCCTCCTCTCCACATCAAACTTGGACTAATGACGAATTTTGTAAAGGCCATGGATCGAAATGGGGCAGGATTTTTATACCTTCTGATAAATTTCCCAGACTTAGTGAGGCCAAAATCAAGGAAGGTATATTTGTCGGTTCACAGATACGTCAGATCTTCAGAGATCAGCGTTTTGATGATATCCTCACAGGTGATGAAAAGTTAGCTTGGAATGCTTTCCAGCAAGTGGCCTTTCTAGGAAACAATAAGGCTGACAATTACCAGGAGCTTGTAGAAATCCTCTTGCAGCGCTACGAGAGACTAGGGTGCAACATGTCTTTGAAATTACACTTTTTACACTCTCATCTGGATTTTTTCCCTGCTAACTGCGGTGCTGTCAGTGACGAGCATGGGGAACGAGTTCATCAGGACATTACTACCATCGAAAAAGGTACCAAGGGAAATGGAATGCAGCAATGCTAGCAGACTATTGTTGGAACCTTGTGAGAGATGCTCCAGAAACTCATTACAAGCGACAGGCAAAAATACGTCGCTGTGAATCATTTCCGCTATGAGCATTATCATGTGGTATTTATATGCAAATGTGTAAAACTTGTTTTACAGATATTTAAAAAAAAACTAGAGCTAATCTGGTGTTTTTAACGGCCATTTTCATGTTCAGCAGCCCAAACAACATAAAGGTAACTTAGTTTAATCTCAGATACACACAAAAAGTCAAAATTTGTTGTCCAGTGTAATTGGAGAAGAATCACTCTTCTCTCAGTTCCCAGCAAAACACTAGGCAGGATAATTATACAGAGAATTTCAAAAGCAGTAGAGCACAAACTGAGGAAAGAAAAGCAGGATTTAGAAAGAACAAAAGATGTGTAGATCATATATTCACTCTCAGGAACATTATACAGCAGTGCTCAGAATGGCAAAGACAGCTGTACATTAATTTCGTTGATTTTGAAAAGGCTTTTGACAGCATACATAGGGACAGTTTGTGGAAAATACTGAAGGCTTATGGAATTCCAAGCTGCATAGTGTCAATCATAAAAAGCCTCTAAGCCAACTTTACGTGTAGTGTTGGGCAGAGCAACCTAACCTTTGAGGTGAAGACAGGAGTACGACAGGGATGCCCATTATCAACCACTCTATTTTTAACAGTCATAGATTGGGTGATGCGCTAGACAACAGAGGGCAGTCCAAGAGGAATAAGATGGACTACATTTTCTACATTGGAAGATCTGGAATATGCAGATGACATTGCACTGCTAGCACATTCACATCAACACATCCAGGAAAACACGGACAGACTTAATATGTTTAGCCAGCAGGTGGGCTTGAACATCAATTTAAAGAAGTCAGAGGTCATGACGCTCAATGTGAGCAACCCTGAACCCATATCAGTAAGGGATCAGCAACTGGTACAGACAGACACCTTCACATACCTAGGATGCATAGTAACACCAGACGGCGGGGCAGGCAAAGACATCAACATCAGAATGAATAAGGCAAGAACAGCCTTTTTTAGCCTAAACAACATCTGGAAGTCCTCTCAGTACAGCACAAGCACAAAATTAAGATTATATCAGAGCTGTGCGCTTTCTGTGCTTCTCTGTGGTGCGGAATGCTGGAGAGTTACAGAGAAGGAAATGTCGAAATTGTCCTCTTTTCACGCAACATGCCCAAGAAAAATTCACCGAATCTTTTGGCCGAATACCATCACCAACCAAGATCTGCTTACTCGGAGCAAGCAAGAGGACATGCACACTATCATACCTGGCAGACGCTGGAGCTGGGTTGGCCATGTCCTCAGAAGAGACCCCGATGCCATCACAAGAACAGCTTTGCTTTGGACCGCTGAAGGAAAACGAAAGAGAGGGCGACCAAAAACAACCTGGCGGAGGACTGTGGAGGCTCAGATGCAAAGAATGAACCAGAGATGGGGCACTGTACGAGGGATGGCCGCCGACCGAGCAAAGTGGAATCAATTTGTTGTTGCTCTACAAGACGCCACTAGGCGTGATGGCCACTGACTGCTTTGACGGTCGGCGGCTAAGGATCAAAGAAGAAGAAGAAGACATAATGATAGAGAATAGATGGTCAGATGTTGTCCCCAATAGACAGACATATAGATGATAAATGAACAGATATATTCCTTCCCGCTAGACGTAATGATAGAAAATAGATGGTCAGATTGTGTCCCCAATAGACAGACATATAGATGATAAATGAACAGATATATTCCTTCCCGCTAGACATAATGATAGAAAATAGATGGTCAGATTGTGTCCCCAATAGACAGACATATAGATGATAAATGAACAGATATATTCCTTCCCGCTAGACGTAATGATAGAAAATAGATGGTCAGATTGTGTCCCCAATAGACAGACATATAGATGATAAATGAACAGATATATTCCTTCCCGCTAGACGTAATGATAGAAAATAGATGGTCAGATTGTGTCCCCAATAGACAGACATATAGATGATAAATGAACAGATATATTCCTTCCCGCTAGACATAATGATAGAGAATAGAAAGACAGACAGACATCCTCCCACCCCACCGTCCATAGACAGACAGAGACAAGATGGTCGATAGATCCTCCTCCATATTGAACTTATCTATAGACCGTTTGAGTGTCCGATTGGTAGAGTGGTTAAAGCCCTGGTTTCTCGTGACAAAGGTGCCGGATTTGAATCACGGTACAGACACGCTCCAGTCTACCCAGCTGTAAATGGCTACCTGACTAAACTCTTTGTGTTAGGGAAGGAAAAGGCAGCAAGGAAGGGAACTGGTCACCTCACCTCTCGATGCTGAACCTAGTACGGTGAAGTCTCTAACACTTCACTACCCTACGGCAGCATCTGCTATGGGACTACCCTTACCTTTTATATACTGTTTATTTATGTAGTATCTTTAACTCCAAGACTAGCTCATATGTCAATTAAGAATTAATTAATTAATTAAGAATTAAGATACTCTACTCACTCCCTCAATGTTGGGGGCGTCCCTAAGATTCTGGTGGACACCGAGCAAGATTTTCATACTGTATGTCCAACCTTGACCTGCCGCGTGGTGTAGGGACGTGTTGTCGTCATTGTCCCTGAGCAGGGTGGAAAAAAACAGATTTATTTCGTTTTCTCTTTATCGTCCATCGCTCTCATTTAACCACATCTATTTCTCTAATAAAATGTGCTATCTGCCTCAGGCATCTGTCACGAAGTGGCTTTAAATTTTAGAGTCTGTCTGAGTACAGAGGCAAGACACTAGTTATGAGAAAGTCTGAGAAGATAGATTTAGATGAGAATACAGTGAATGTGGAAGGATGAGACTTATAGCTCCGAGGGTGAGAACCGAGATTGACTCTTCCTCGCCACTCGTGACTTATGTAATAGCTACTGTCTCACCACCTCTGACTACCAGAAAGGAGATAAGGTTTCCCTAAATTCCACAGACACAACTATACAGACAAAGCATCTAAGTACGGCATAGTTTAAGATAAACTGATCCAGTGTACATTTTATTGTTTATTAAACAACAAATCAAATCCACCATAAACAAAATAAAGTGCGAGTTCGCACAACCTGAAAAAGAACAATTTAAATGAAAGACACAATGTAAAAAAGATTCCACACTCTCTTTCACACCTGCATGAAAACAAACCAACTAAGGATTACAGAACTATACTTGGTGGGGGTCTCTAAGTACGAGCCACCACTCCTGACAACACTATAGTTACTAACACTCTATCCCACTGAAGATGTCTAACTAAATAACTAATGTCTCAAGCGCTCGTAGCGATCCTGCACAACTAACTAACACCACACGAAAATCCTATGTTACTTGATTCTTCAGCGCTAACTCAGAGGCTGTCCTCTGCGTATTTCTATCTCAATCTACTGTTCCTTTCTAAACTCCTTCCTTTCGCCTCTGTGTCGGTTCAGTGCCTCTCTGACGCTACCGTCTTTGTCGGAGGATCTGATGCGTTGCTTCTCCGTCACGCCCCTGCTCTCGTTAGCATTGGGAAAGGTATGTTTTCCCTCTCTCCTTTCCTGAATACTGATAAAGAGGACCTGGTTAACTAAAGCGATGTTTTGTTGCCAAAGGCTATAGTTGGTTTCACTGCTGATGACAATTCTTCAGATGCCGAGTTAACCCTCTTCTGGTTTAGGCCTTACTGCTTTATTGTGGCAGTATTATAAACACCAGGCAACGTGTGTAGTGGTGTTTGATGGTATTGTATGATGGTGTTATTACTAAATGTAAATTGTATGAGGCCAGCTGTGAAGGCTCCTGAGATAAAATGTAGTGGTGAATTGTCAGAAGGCCTTTCTTGCTACCACTACGACCTCACACTTAATTTTTTTTTAATGAATGTGGCTACGTAAAGTGTCTAGGGTTATGATATGTAGTGTGGTGTAATGGATTATAAACATACCCACAGATATTAACAAGACTAATAATATTAATAAATGTTAAAATACACTGAACTAACTCACGTGTGTAAAATTTTTTGATATAAGTATATTACATTTATTTTGTTCTGTGTCAATTTTTTAGGTTGACCAGAACTTAAAAGGATTTAGAGATTATGAAAAGAAATGCATAGAATATTATATCATAAATGCAATAGTGTACATATATATGTACTATACTAGTTAGTTTTATTAAAATGTTCTAGTATTCATCTACTTGGGAGGATAGTACTGTTTGTGCTGTTGGGGTGGCCTCATCACACCTGTCTATATTGACTACACAGTGTCCAGAAAATGGTGGGAATCTTTATGGGGTTCTTAGTAACTAAAGGGCGTTGGTGAAAGTCCAGCAGACCAGAGGCTCACTCATCTGGTAGTTGTCGCTCTGGTGCTGAAATCAGGTGGTCCCACCTCTCCGTGCTGGCGGGCAATAATGGTGGTCTCTGTCACAAATACTGCACAGATACACTCGAGTAAAGTCACCAACTGAATAGCCCCTGCTTTGTTGACGACAGAAACTCGCAGCTCTGCAATCAAAGTATGGGCCATGTGTCAAAATCTATTCTCTACCCACGTCTGGACACAACAGTGACACAACAACCACATCATACAGACAGGTCAGATCTCTCTGACCAAACAGCACAATTACCATGGTGGTTTTACATCAGATAGATCCTCCCAGACTATAGATTCTGAAAAATGTTTATTAGTTTTCGGCCCTAAAAGAGGATAGGTAATATGTATCATTATTCTCAACACTTGATCTGTCTTGCATAATCCTTGCTGGAGTTTATGTACATTGTTGGTCCCTAGACCCTGACTAGGGCGGGGGGTCTAGAGCAAATCCCTACTTATTTGTAAGGCTAGATTTCGATATGGCAGTATCAAATCACTCGAACATGAAACAATATTCAAAATATATAAGGAAATAATTTCAATCTTACCAGATTATGAATAAATAACACAGAATTGCTAGCAAAACTCAGCTGAGCTGCTGGCTATAGTATGGCGTCCCTAAATTTATTTCTCTTGCTTTCATATGGAATCACCACACTTTAAAATCTGTGTCTATCACTGAACAACTATTGAAGAATGGCCCCACTTTCGCGTCTGAGCGCTAATGATATGATTGTCTGTGGCCAATCACTGCCTAGGTTATTTGAATTTCAAAATTTCTACACTAAAGTCATTTCAGTCATGCTTCAGTCAAGTATGGATGTTTATCTGTTAGTCTGTCCGTCTCTACTTGTGTTTCTAAAAAAATGTGCTTGGTTTTTGAACCAACCTTTCTCTCCCCTCCAAATTTTTGTCGTTAAAAGTTATTTTTAGACACAGCCACCACAATATCCCCTTTCCTCCATACCACGTAGATTTGAACACCTGCGTCCAAGGTCGTGTTTTTGTGTGCAAATTGCGACACTTTTTATTTCAACACAGTCTGTCGATGATGTGAACTACACTGTCTTTTGTCATTATCTTCAATATTATCTATCCGGTTGTAAAATTAAGACCATCTTAGTTCACTGCTCAGAATAGGCCATCCGGCCAGCTAATTTTTATATTCCTAACATTAATATTAAGAAAAAATTACTTTTTAATTTTTGTAATATTCCTAACATCTGCGTTTTACCGCTCCATTCCATTCAAAAGCCTGGTATCGCAAAAGCGTCCAATAAATGACTGTGGCGTAATATATCTAGGGTCCCTTCTGTGGAGTTGCTTACTTTTTATGTCAACTTGGGAAACGTGACTTTTCTCCGTTTCCCCCCCAATTGCGTCTCCTTAGCCTTTCCAGTCATATTTTTTTTCTTTTTGATCCGCCGTTCCCCTCCTGTCTAGCAAGTCAATTATTATGGAGGATGATGACCCGCGGTCTAGGCGATCATGTACATCAGCAGCCTACGCATTATGTTTTTATCCTTAAATGTTATCTTTGGAGGGATTTTACCGTTGTATCTCTGTCAATTTCACTACACATCTCCCCACTTGAAAACATGCCTATGGCAAGTTCCAAAACCAGCGATACACATAGGTAAAATTACTCCTCACGTCTGCCACTACTCTAATTTTGATCACAGGGGTGCCGACTGAGGAAATCTGCACCGACATTCAATTTGCCTGGGATATATTGGATACTAAACTGATAAGGTTGAAGCAATAAAGACCACCTCAGCAATCTTGCGTTTTCATGCTTAGCCTGAGACAAGAACACGAGAGGCTGATGGTCCGTCTCCACCACAAATGTCCTACCATACAGATAGATTTGAAACTTCTTTATTGCCCAGATTAATGCTAAACATTCTTTTTTCGCTTGTGGAGTATCCTTGTTCCGCCTTATTCAATTTGCGGCTTGCATAAGCGACTGGTTTCAGTTCCCCATCAGGTGAAGATGATCTTTGCAACAAAGCCCCTCCGAGTCCTACATTACTTGCATCGGTTCTTAAGACAAAGTCCTGTGTCAAATCAGGCAGTTTGAGAATAGGCTTGCTAGTGAGTTTTTCCTTTAACTCCTGAAATGCTAGTTCACATTGTGCAGTCCAAATAATTTTATCTGGAAGTCCCTTGCGAGTCAGATCAGTCAGAGGAGCACAAATAGCGTTAAAATTTTTGATGTATTTCTGATAAAATCCGCATAACGACACGAATGATCGCACGTCCTTTTTTGTTTGCGGCCTAGGTGCTCTCTGCAGTTTTTCCAAGTTCTTAGGATCAGGGGTCATATTACCCTGATATACAGTGTGTCCCAAGAATTCCAACTCTTTGCATCCAATACAACATTTTGTGGGCCTAGCAGTTAAGTTTGCCTCCCGAAGTCTATCAAACAACATCTCCAGAGCTTCAATGTGTTCTTCAAATGTCTCGGTGGCGACGAGAATATCATCCATGAAATTTGTGATACATGGGTTATTCAGGGGATCCAACAATTTGCGCATCATCCTTGAAAACACACTCGGAGCATTTTTCAGTCCGAATGGTAGCATATTGAATTCATAATGTCCATCCGAAGTGCTAAAAGCCAAATAAGGTCTCACTTCAGGCTTCACTGGGATCTGGTAATAGCCTTTACTAAGATCCACCTTTGAAAAGTATTTTGCCTTGTTCAGTCTGGCAAATAACTGTTTTGTGTCTGGTAATGGATCCACTTGTCCTTCTGTGACAGCATTCAGTTTCCTGTAATCTATGCACAGTCTGTGTTCCCCAGACGGTTTTCTCAACAAAACGACACTAGAACTAAAAGATGATTCACTGTGCGAAATAATCCCCTCCTTCAACAAATACTCTATTTCTTCCTTCAATGCCTTCTCCTTCGCGAACGGAATAGAATAGGCTCTCATACAGATTGGGTTTGAGTCTACCAGTTTCATGTCATACTGTAGCAAATTTGTATGGCCTGGTTTATCTGTTAATACATCTGTATGTTCCTCCAGAACTTGTTGAACTCTCTCCCTCTGGTTTTTAGTCAGGTGCTTACTGACTTTTACCTGTGCTGCTGTTTCACAAGGATGTAATGGGTATTCATGTGAGGTGAGTGGTTCTTTTTGCATCTGGGTTGCAATAGCCAAGGTCAATAAGGGGGTGCTTTCCTGGAGTGGTCTGTCCAGATACTTCTTTAACAGGTTTACATGATAAACTTTTTCCTTCCCCTTTTTGTCAATTTTATAGTTTGTTCTAGACACCTTCTCTAGAACCGTATATGGACCTTGCCAACCAATTTGTAATTTATTCTGGCTTCCGGGTAGTAGAAGCAGCACCTTCTCTCCGACTGCCAGTTCCCTGTCCTTTGCCTTCCTATTAAAATATGCTGCATGTTTCTTCCTGGCTTGTTTCAAATTATCATTTGCCAGTTTCCATCCAGCTTTCAAACGAGTGGTCAGTTCGTTCACATATTGATACGATGAGGTAACAGTCTCTTCCGCCTTCTCATCTGTCCAGGTCCTTAATAACGCTTCTAATGGACCTTTTATTGGCCTCCCAAATAGCAGAGTTGCGGGAGCCATCCCGGTTGAACTATGTGGTACCTCCCGATACGCAAACAATGCGGCGGGCAGGAATTGATCCCACAGATCCGGTTTTTCGTGTGCCAGCTTTCTCAGGATAGAAATGAGAGTCCCATTGAACCTCTCTACCTGGCCGTTCCCTTGTGGATGGTACGGACTACAATGAAAGTGCCTGGCTTGAAATAGCTTAAAAAACTTCTTCCGTTAGTTTCCCCTTGAACTGAGAACCATTATCCGTCAAGATTTGATGCGGGAATCCTAATCGGGTAAATATTGTAAGTAGTGCCTCTGCTACATGTTTTGAATCAATTGATGGCAGGGCTACCGCCTCTCCCCACATAGAACAAGTGTCCACCAGAGTAAGGATGTAACTGTTTCCTCCTCTTGGTCCGAGTGAGAGGTCCTACAATATCCACTGCAACCCTCTCAAAAGGTGTTCCCACTATGGGCATTTCCCCTAGAGTTGCAGGAGCAGTCCAGTGCTTTGGAGCTACCCTTTGACATTCTGGGCAGGATTTGACATATCTTTTTATATCCTCCGTTATCCCTGGCCAGAAGTAATGACAAGCTATACGCTGTCCTGTGGCGCTGATCCCCATGTGACCACTGAAGGGAATCGCATGCCCGAGTTCCATCACTTTATCTCTATATGAGGTGGGAAGAACCAGCTGGTTGTGACCATTTGTTCCAGTTCCGGCCTTCCTGTATAAGAGTTTGTTCTTCATGAAATATTCCCCCTTGCTCGGAGGTGTGTGGCATTTGGGCAATTTTTTAAAACAGGGCTTGAGTGTCCTATCCTCAGCCTGCGCCTTCCTCATCTCCTCTGGATGAGCATTTATAGGTTCACCTTCTTCCTCCTTCTTCTGTGACCTGGTCTGCACTGTCGCCATGATCACAGGTTTCTCGGGATTCCCCAAGAAGACGTATCTACACCCCAATATCAGAGGGGTGTAGAGTGGTTCATCTATCACTGCTGCTCTGATTTCTCCTTCCACATAGCGAGTTTTCACCGTTATCCTTGCGATGGGAAGTGTCATGAGTGGTATGTCCTTAGTCGCCCCTTGTATTTCCACTGTTTCTGTGGTATACTGACTTGGGTCCACTAGGCTAGACTTCACAACTGAATCATAATCCAAACCTGTATCATAAAGGCACCTTATGGTGACCCCATTACAAATAACATCCTCACAAACTGGGGGGGGTGATAAGGTTCCTGTTGTCCCTTAGGATTAACCTTTAATCTTTGCGTCCCCGACTTCATTGCAGCAATGTTTGAAGGTTTCCTTCTACAAAATTCGGTGTTATGGTTATCCTTCTTGCACCATTTACACCATCTTTTTCCTTGGTTCAACGGTTTTCTTTCATTGAACTTTTGGTCATTGAACTGTGAGTTTCTGTCGCGATAGTCATTTCTTGGCCGCTCAAAGTTTGTCCTACCTTTATTTCCCTGCTCTCTATTATCAAATTTATTAAATTGCTGTGGAGCTTTAAAATTGTCTATGTGCTTCTTTTTAGCACCACTTACCTCTGCCTGAGCTGCCTGATACCTCTCAGCAACATTTAAAATTTCCCCCAACTTCTCTGCACCTTGTTCCATGAGAAATTTTCTCATGTCTGGAGCCATGGACTCTCTCAATTGCTCAATCATGATCATTTCTTTAAGATCTTGGGTCTTCCCCAGAGCCGTCCATTTCTCCAAATAGGTTTCTAGTTTAGCAGAGAATTGGTGGTATGTCTCCTGTGGTGAAGTGGGATGTTATAAATACTTATAGGGAACTTAGTGTACTGACTGAGATCAGCTGTGAAGGTATCTATATCTATTAAGAGTAGTGTATTATAGATAACCTTACTTGCTACCACATATCTATATATCTCAGTCAGAATTATTCTGGAATAGTGTGATGCTACGTTATGTGTCTAGGGTATGAGTATGGTGAAGTGTAAGTCACAACAACAGACAGATAAACAATTTAATTTAATCCACTACTCTTGACAACACTGTGACACTCACATACATATAACACTCTACAAAGATATCTTAAAAGAGTCACTGATAAACTTTCAAATAACAATATGTATTCATTACTGGCATGAATGAATATGTGTCCTGATTCAACTACAAGGGAACCAGGAATCACAATCAATTTAAATTACAAGTTATGTACAGAATGTATTTAATATGAATATTGTAGTGACATATATTATTACAAATGTTCTATGTGTGTCAGTTGTGTAGTAGTAAAATGAGGTAATACTGGTTTTGTTTTGTTCAAGCTCTGTTGGTATTTGTCATCATGACTTCAATAGTTTGTCTTTAGGGACTAGTATTGGAGATGTTCACAGTTCCTGATTTTAAGACAAGTAAATTCCCCTCTTAATGTTAATTTTAAAAAGTCAGTTCAAGATGAGGGGACATAATGTTGAGCTCAGCTGGCCAATTCGCTTATCTGGCGTGATGGCGGCAGGAAAGGACTCCTCTGCTCGAATTCTCCTCTGGGCTCAGGAGACACCTCACTGATAGCTAAAAGGACCAAGGAGTATGCTGTCCGACACTGGATTCAGCAAAGCTCTGACCAGGTGCTGCTCAGTACCATCAAGACCACTGTCCCACAATTCATACGAATAACACAGATACGTTGATTAGCAATGAATTCTGGCACAAACTGGCACAAATTTCCATCTGCTTATCTTCCAGGCTTTTATTGAGCAAAATTTTAGCTGGCTTCAACGCACTGATGCTTTATCAAGATCATTTAAACAAGTGGTCTCGAACTAACGCTCCCAAGTGTGTATATCAGCGAGACTGGCCAATGAGCCACGTTTCGACAAGTGTTTGAAAAAATGTTATCTTTTCCCGTCTCCCCTAACAACCAAGATAGTATTTATAGCCCGACCAATCGTGGTTAGGCTTTCATTTGTTGCGCTCCAATCAATTTGGAGTTTACATGGTAGGCTATTTCTGTAACGTAAATTTTTTTCAAACACGTTAAAAAAAAAATCTTATGAGCAGAAATGATTTTATGCTGTCAGGCACCCCCAATATTTTATTTTGGGTATAATTTATTAATTCCTGGACTATTTGCGTAACGTTTTACATATTATTTGTCAGCAAGCCCTAAGGAACCCAAAAATACTAATTTAAAGGAGCTACGTGGCTGCGTTCAAAATATGCAATTTCTTCTACCTCCTGTTCCGAAGATGTGCTGTCTGGGTACTGTTATGTTTTCAACCGTAAACCCATCCAATGTTATCTTTTCTAATAAGAGTCTGTTATGATTTATAAACCTAACTCTGGGAAAGGGTAGTGTATTTTATCACTGTCCGTCTGAAAAAAAATTAGTGCATGTAGACTTACACGCGTGATGGCAGCATTTGCGTATCGCGCGAAGCGTGTTTAGTGTTCGGCTTTCTGCCTCTCCCTTCTCGCTATCCTTTTGTCCATCTGTTCGTTCGTTTTGGTAACGTAATATAATTAATGTTAGGATTAATTTAGGTCATTACGCAGGGCCTCTCAATGCTTTTCCAAGAAATACAGCACACGTTTCATTGAAGAAAGCGGGTAATAATACAGTAAGCTTTTATATCAACGTGAAAGCGTTACAATTTGCAGACGAAGCAGAAAACAAGGGGGATTTCGAGTACATTCCTTGTGACAGCACTGTCATTTTACCATTGCTCTTCTCTTTATTAATTTTATTTGTTAGGCTTCATATTTACCTAATAATTTATATATGTGGATTAGAATATTTCATGACATCTCCCCAGACAACAGTTTAGCATTTCTAAATTTCTTACGATAAAATTCACCGTTCTTCTCGTACCTTAATAACAAAGCCTGCTTTAACATGTCATAATTGTCTTGGTCTTCCCTGTTCATTTTAGCAAATACTTCATAAGAAGTACCCCTCAATCCCTGTGATAGCTTTAAACTCCACCTCTCTCTCTCTAACCCATATGTAGTAGCTAATAACTCAAAACGTCCTAGGTACCCCTCTATGTCATCGTCTTTCTCAACAAAATGGTCTAAATGAAACCCCATAGCTGAGTTTGAGGCTCCCAGACTGGGCGTAGCATCTGAGGCAAAAGGGCTGGCACCATTTTCAGGGGCCGGGCCTTGTAATTCCAGCTCCCTTAGTCGTAATTCGTGCTCCCTTTGCAACCTTCTATCTTCTGCCTCCCTTTCGGCAGTCAACCTTTTTTCTTCTGCCTCCCTTTGCTGTCGTTTTTCTTCTGCCTCCCTTTGCTGTCGTTTTTCTTCTGCCTCCCTTTCGGCAGTCAACCTTTTTTCTTCTGCCTCAATCTGCAGCCTCTTAATTTCTCTATCAGCCTCTAACCTCTTCTCTTCAACTAACCTCCTTTCTTCCCGTTCAATATATTTATCACATTCAGTCGTTACGTATTGAATTAAAATTTGACCATCCATTCCCATCTCCTTCGCGGTGAGCACAGCAGCTGATCTAAATTTTGCCAGCTCCGCCATACTTTTTAGACAATATAATAATATACAAGCTAAATTTCTAACCAGTAAATACACTAAGTACTTCTTATGACTATAGTCTAACTAATTCTAACTAACCAGTTAACTAATTAATTATTACTGGCTGTGAAGATTCACCAACTTTTATCTGCAGGGACACTTTTAATTTTAAGGGAAATTTTACAATTTATTTCCCTACTTTTATTTCTCCCACCAGGAGATCCTAATATTACTGTTGGGCTAATTATCCCTGGACAAGACCCCAATATTGTAGTGGTGTTTGATGGTATTGTATGATGGTGTTATTACTAAATGTAAATTGTATGAGGCCAGCTGTGAAGGCTCCTGAGATAAAATGTAGTGGTGAATTGTCAGAAGGCCTTTCTTGCTACCACTACGACCTCACACTTAATTTTTTTTTTTAATGAATGTGGCTACGTAAAGTGTCTAGGGTTATGATATGTAGTGTGGTGTAATGGATTATAAACATACCCACAGATATTAACAAGACTAATAATATTAATAAATGTTAAAATACACTGAACTAACTCACGTGTGTAAAATTTTTTGATATAAGTATATTACATTTATTTTGTTCTGTGTCAATTTTTTAGGTTGACCAGAACTTAAAAGGATTTAGAGATTATGAAAAGAAATGCATAGAATATTATATCATAAATGCAATAGTGTACATATATATGTACTATACTAGTTAGTTTTATTAAAATGTTCTAGTATTCATCTACTTGGGAGGATAGTACTGTTTGTGCTGTTGGGGTGGCCTCATCACACCTGTCTATATTGACTACACAGTGTCCAGAAAATGGTGGGAATCTTTATGGGGTTCTTAGTAACTAAAGGGCGTTGGTGAAAGTCCAGCAGACCAGAGGCTCACTCATCTGGTAGTTGTCGCTCTGGTGCTGAAATCAGGTGGTCCCACCTCTCCGTGCTGGCGGGCAATAATGGTGGTCTCTGTCACAAATACTGCACAGATACACTCGAGTAAAGTCACCAACTGAATAGCCCCTGCTTTGTTGACGACAGAAACTCGCAGCTCTGCAATCAAAGTATGGGCCATGTGTCAAAATCTATTCTCTACCCACGTCTGGACACAACAGTGACACAACAACCACATCATACAGACAGGTCAGATCTCTCTGACCAAACAGCACAATTACCATGGTGGTTTTACATCAGATAGATCCTCCCAGACTATAGATTCTGAAAAATGTTTATTAGTTTTCGGCCCTAAAAGAGGATAGGTAATATGTATCATTATTCTCAACACTTGATCTGTCTTGCATAATCCTTGCTGGAGTTTATGTACATTGTTGGTCCCTAGACCCTGACTAGGGCGGGGGGTCTAGAGCAAATCCCTACTTATTTGTAAGGCTAGATTTCGATATGGCAGTATCAAATCACTCGAACATGAAACAATATTCAAAATATATAAGGAAATAATTTCAATCTTACCAGATTATGAATAAATAACACAGAATTGCTAGCAAAACTCAGCTGAGCTGCTGGCTATAGTATGGCGTCCCTAAATTTATTTCTCTTGCTTTCATATGGAATCACCACACTTTAAAATCTGTGTCTATCACTGAACAACTATTGAAGAATGGCCCCACTTTCGCGTCTGAGCGCTAATGATATGATTGTCTGTGGCCAATCACTGCCTAGGTTATTTGAATTTCAAAATTTCTACACTAAAGTCATTTCAGTCATGCTTCAGTCAAGTATGGATGTTTATCTGTTAGTCTGTCCGTCTCTACTTGTGTTTCTAAAAAAAATGTGCTTGGTTTTTGAACCAACCTTTCTCTCCCCTCCAAATTTTTGTCGTTAAAAGTTATTTTTAGACACAGCCACCACAATATCCCCTTTCCTCCATACCACGTAGATTTGAACACCTGCGTCCAAGGTCGTGTTTTTGTGTGCAAATTGCGACACTTTTTATTTCAACACAGTCTGTCGATGATGTGAACTACACTGTCTTTTGTCATTATCTTCAATATTATCTATCCGGTTGTAAAATTAAGACCATCTTAGTTCACTGCTCAGAATAGGCCATCCGGCCAGCTAATTTTTATATTCCTAACATTAATATTAAGAAAAAAATTACTTTTTAATTTTTGTAATATTCCTAACATCTGCGTTTTACCGCTCCATTCCAATCAAAAGCCTGGTATCGCAAAAGCGTCCAATAAATGACTGTGGCGTATTATATCTAGGGTCCCTTCTGTGGAGTTGCTTACTTTTTATGTCAACTTGGGAAACGTGACTTTTCTCCGTTTCCCCCCCAATTGCGTCTCCTTAGCCTTTCCAGTCATATTTTTTTTCTTTTTGATCCGCCGTTCCCCTCCTGTCTAGCAAGTCAATTATTATGGAGGATGATGACCCGCGGTCTAGGCGATCATGTACATCAGCAGCCTACGCATTATGTTTTTATCCTTAAATGTTATCTTTGGAGGGATTTTACCGTTGTATCTCTGTCAATTTCACTACAACGTGCCTGTTAGGTGTGCCTTAACGAGCTAAGAGCTCCTAATTTAAAGAACCCATTCCCGCTGAGGTAGGTGCCCTCACTGCAAGAGAACTTCTTTCTTTCAATGTTGCAGACGTACTGGGCGCCGGTACAAGCGTGAACCCAGGTTTCTACAATTACGCTGATGTCTCGTGCCTCCTTCTCTCTAGAAGGCAAAGTCCGTGGCTCACTGAGGTCTATCTATACCCTCCACCACCAAGCCGTGACTGCGGTAGAAACGAAAAAAATAACCCCATCTATAATTACAAGTCAAAATTCCTAAGACAATAACACACTACCACCCCAAACTACATCTACACCCTGGGATCCCCTAAATTAATAAATCTCCCCTACACACAAGCTACGCACAAGACATAAACAAATATTTCTGCCCAAGGGTCAAACTAATTTACAGTTCCCTTCTACCTCTCTCCCGCATCAACTTAACTCGCTGTCTGTTATGTAAACCCCAGACACGGTCTGACCTGAATCTTGTGTGTGCGTGTCTCGCTCCTTAGGCGTCTTAACATTCCCTTCGCTGAAGCTAAAATCCCCCGGTACAGAATAATTTCCCAGCCTTAACATCTTATTAAAGACTGACCCGGGAAGGTTATCAATTTAACACAATTATTAAACACACTTATTCTATACTATCTATGTAATATTAAATCCACTTCACCTCTGTCTCCTGACTACAAGATCAAATAACACAACAAATTAATACACAACCACACCCGAATATATACACTACAAGTTATCAATAATCAAATGTGGTTACTCGGACCTTATAATTACATTACACCAAGCTTAGTCTATACACAAAAATATTATCTCAAAAACCGCTACACATTCATAGCTACTGCTAACTTAGTCATAGAAAAATTATAGACACAACTTACACTACACTCTATTGTTTTGTATAAATCAGCAATTGATGGCACTCCTGATTAATAAAAATTAAATTAAATCCCAGAAGAAAGCTTACTCTAACATGCTAATCTTATATAAAAAAAAGAACTTTCTACACTGCTAATTACGTGATGGACATACCCACTAATACCGAATTTCTCGAACTGAGTCTTGGGACTAGTGAGGGCTAAAAGATTGTTGATGCCAAATATATAGTATGAATTATTCTGATGCAATAACAGACGCGGTGAGTCATCGCGTCTGATATTAGCTATCAGGAACCGCTTCTAACCAATTTTTGACCTACTAACATACCTGCACATAAATTAAATCGGACCCGGCCACTCATATCAAAAGCTTAAACGATGATTCAGTGTTTACCAGGCCAATCGCAAATTTATTTTGCTGACGCGCAGAAATAATACATAATATTCAGTACCCCGCTGACCTTCTAGCTACCAGAATAATTTTTATTGGTTCCCCGATAATCTGGGTCGTGCTCCCCCATCCCTACAAATAAACAGGGTAGGTGCAGGTGGTCGCATTTATCGTAACAACCAAGAAATATAACCCAGAACTAATACTAGTGAACTCGAACGTCTAATGAAATAAAATTATATGGAAACGAAAAAAATTGGGTCGAGTTGAAAATAAAACAACAGTAGCTCATCACAGCATCTTTTATCGCCAAACAGTTTCTCTCTTAAAGGGAATAGCAAAGATCATGCTGCCAATGTGTTCCTCTTATGGAGCAAACACGCTTGCAGGAAATTTTCTACTGTTTGTTTATCTTTCCGTTATGGATACATGTCTGTCTATTTTTTTAAATTGAAGACCAGATGGTATTTGAGGTTGCAGAGGTCAATTCTTAGCCTAATAATTATCGCTTGACCTCTTCTTGATTATGGGTATAATACTTTTGAAGTATCTGAATCTGGGTGTTCTCTATTCCGAATCTTTGAAGCTTCTTTTGATCATTGCTTTTATCTTTTCAGGAGTTGTCATGTCTTCAGTTTAAATTTTGATTCCTTCTTCTTTAGCAAACTTATCTGCTTCTCATTACCATATATCCTGCAGTAAGCAGGAACCGTTTGTACTTTCACTCAGCTGGACGTTTAGCTAGTTACTATTAATGCTTCTGACCGGCTGTCTAATTCGTTGTTTTTTAATAGTTCCTTAGTGCAGTTATGACTGACTGCAAATCTTCGAAAAATACAATACTGGCTTTATCATTATTCCTGTTAAGTGTTTGCTACTGTTGTTTTTAGTGCTTTTACGCTAGATTTGAAGTTGTTTGAAAGTTGTTCAGTGTCAATGCATGATCTAGCGTTGTGATTCTGTTTCACGTGTTTCACTTAGGATTTCAGTATAATAGCTTTCTTTTGAATCTGACTGCTTATGCCATATTCCTTGTCTTCATTTTATTGTCCAGTCTTGGTGGAATTTAAACTCCAGAATTAACTCTTACATTTACATATACCGTCAGTGTTCGAAAAACAATCTCACACACTCTATCATACACACATTCGCGCACCCAAAAAAGAAAAGAAATATTTGTTTGAAACACAACAGACATGAGCTCAAGAACACCAGTCATCATACCAACAAGCTGTTAGACTCACTTGCTGACCACAGCACCTCTCTCCAACAAAAGCTGGATGATCTTGGTGTGACCGTTCTGTGCGGCGATGTGGAGGGCGGAGTGTCCAAGTCCATCTGTCTCGTTGATCAAGTTAGGGCCGTGGATACTGTCCAGTAACCGTCTGCACGTGTTCACGCGTCCGTACCTGTACAGCAGCAATAAGCATTGCAGTTACAACGTGGATGTGGATTAGTGTTTGGAAACCGAAGTTTTTAGATGTGAAAAGTATGCAATTAGCTATGCTTCATTGACAACATGTGTTTCAGAACGAGAGCGCCATTAATTACTATGGATTGATGTCTCTAACCAAACCATTCATTACTAATGTAAGCTGTTTATTTCCAACTGGTAATATGTCTGCACGTTTGCTACACAGATTAACTTTATATTACCACGGTAGTTATACCAGTATATCTTATATAGAACTCAAGACAGAAGCGCTTGAAGTGATGTACTGTCGTGGCGTTTTCCGTGTAGCGTTTTGTAATGACATACATCAAACACACGGAGAATCTGAGGATATATATATATATATATATATATATATATATATATATATATATATATATATATATATATATATATATATATATATATATATATATATATATATATATATATATATATGGATAGAATATAGAAGGAAGAAAGAGAGAGGAAGAGGTGAGAGAGAGAGGAGAGAGAGAGAGAGAGAGAGAGAGAGAGAGAGAGAGAGAGAGAGAGAGAGAGAGAGAGAGAGAGAGAGAGAGAGAGAGAGAGAGAGAGAGAGAGAGAGAGAGAGAGAGAGAGAGAGAGAGAGAGAGAGAGAGAGATCGTTTATACAGTTAACAACATTTAGGATTTTGTTGCGCTAACACTCGTAATGAAAATCACAAAAATTTCATGAACGTAAGTCATATACGTCGGCGTCTGTGGCCTAATGGATATGAACGCAGTTTCATAATCCAGATATACCAGGTTCGAAACCTGCTGCAGGCGGTTTGGTGGCAGATCGCTTTGTGTGGATTTTTAACAATGGTATAAGCGCCGTACCGTTCAGAAAGCAATGGCAAACTACTGAACGTAAAAATTGCCTAGAAAAATCACAAACAGCCAATAAAAGCTGGGGTTGATTGTCACGTCCTGTAAAGGATAAGCAACTAACTTTAAGTCATATACAGATGTTTTAAAAAGGTAAATCACATACAAGAGTCACGAAAATAAGTCACATACAAAAGTGTAACAAAGATAAGTATATTTTTCAGTTTTATGAGCACAGGTCACGTAAAGACGCTTTATGAAGATAGGCACATAGAATACAGAAGTGTTATAAAGATAAGTCCCATACAGGAGTGTTATAAACATAAGTCATATTCAGAAGTGTTATAAAGATAAGTCATTTAATTGGTGTTATAAAGTTGATCTACATACAGAAATGTTACAAAGATAAGTCACACACATAATTATCATACAGATAAGTCGAATGCAGAAGTACCATGTCATTAATTCAAGCGCTTCTGACTTGATTTTAATATACGAAATGTTGATACAATTCGAAGGACTATAATCTTACCTAAATAGTACAATAACAGATTAACTAACTACTGCAAAGAAGCAGTTTACTTTAGACACCTTAAATTGCATTATTTAATGACGTTCTAGAACACACGTCGTCGTCATAGAAGCAGTTTTATTTAGACATATAAAATTACAATCTTTAATAACGTTCTAAAGCAAACGTCGTCAGTTTTATTTAGACATATCAAATTACATTCTTTAATAACGTTCTAAAACAGACGTCGTCATAGAAGCAGTTTTATTTAGACATATCAAATTACATTATTTAATGACGTTCTAAAACACACGTCATCAAAGAAGCAGTTCACTTTAGACATATCAAATTACATTATTTAATGACGTTCTAAAAGACATGTCGTCATAGAAGCAGTTTTATTTAGACATATCAAATTACATTAGTTCATGACGTTCTAAAACACACGTCGTCAAAGAAGCAGTTCACTTTAGACATATCAAATTACATTAGTTCATGACGTTCTAAAACACACGTCGTCAAAGAAGCATACTGCAGTTTCATTTCAGAACTAACTTCATGTTTTGACAAGAGTAGGCTATATAAGATATGAAACGCATGCAAATGTGTGTGCATGTATATGTGCTTTTGCGTGTAGAATACCTGACCGAGTAAAGCTACATCACCACAACTCAAAAAGGCTGGCCGTTCAGAAATTCTAAAACTGATTACAAGAAGAAAACAGCGAATAAGAGTTTCAACAGTCGAGCAGTAAAGCGATAAATACATATAAAAATTAATAAAACTAAACTAAAGCATGACAAAAAAGTATTCGCCAATCAAGTGTTCATTGGGTCAAAAGTAATATGAAACTGAAAGCAACCGATAATTAGAACATTACAACAAAGTTCAGATCCGTCAATTATAATTACTTTCCGGCAATACGATTAATAAGGTTTATACGTAACGAAAGACCTGATTGGTTTATAGCTTCACTGTTTTGTTTGTTTTTCTTGCGATTCTTTAAAACTGTTCCTGGTTTGTGTTTTAGTTCACTTTACCGAACACGTGGGAGCTAGTAACAGATGTAATGCGCACCTGGCAGCAAAATGGAAAGGTGACTGCTTATGGTTGTCTTTCAGGTTGAGCACCGCCCCCATCTTAATGAGGTCATCTAAGGCGTAGAGGTGACCCTCCTTTGACGCATAGTGCAATGGCGTACATCCAAAGTCGTCTCTTTCATTCAGTAGCTGCTGTATACCCTGGTAAATGAAGGTTATCGTGACGTTATAAAAATTTCGATTTAACCATTAACAATGATATCAGAATAAGAATACAAAAGGTTAGGGCATCTTTCATTGCATTGCGAAATATACGGAGATCAAGAGAAATCAAGTGCACCACACAAACAGAATCTTCAATTTAAATGTCGACCCAGTCGTACTGTATAGCTAGCTCTAACACATCTTATTCTTCAAGTACCATGCCTAGTGGTGTAGGAGATTATGTCTCTCCACAACTTCCTGTCTCTATTACAATTTATCAATTCTGTTGACCTCATCCCATGCCACGATGCTAAACTGTCCAGTATTTGCTCTCTTTGACTTCCTCTATCAAAAAGATGCGCAAGAAAACCAGAAATCGTTCTATAAGACCCTAAAGAACACGAGGAAGGAAAAACAATGCCCCCTCAAATTTATAAAGGACAAGCAAGGCAAATTGCTTACTGCCCAGAAGGAAGTAATGGAAAGATGGAAAGAATATTTCACAGAACTCCTTGATGGTGAGCAAGGTCAAGCATCAGAAATGATAACCACTAGCACAGAAGAGGAAACCAATAGTGATGAAGATGACATAAAGATGGAAGAACTGAAGGCAGCACTGGAAAAAATCAAGATGGGCAAAGCAGCAGGGCATGATGGTATAACACCAGAAATGGTTGGATGAGATCCAGTGCGGATTCCGAGCAAACCGAAGTACTCAAGACCTAATCTTCACACTCACACAGCTGAGTGAAAAGGCCCTTGAGTATAAGAGTGAGATCCATCTTTGTTTCATAGATCTGGAAAAGGCGATTGACAGGGTCCCCTGGAGCAAACTTTGGGACTGTTTGGCAAGGAAGAACATTCCAGCACCTCTGATTCATGCTATACAGAGCTTCTACAAGTCTTGTAGAAATTATGTGAGGACAGCAAACCATAAGTCAGAAGAGTTCAGGACCACTGGTGTAAGACTAGGTGATTTCCTGTCACCTTATCTTTTCATACTCCTCATGGACGATGTTATCAAGGCATGTAAGGAGAGAACAAGAAAGTATTTAGTGGGGTACTGGAAGATGAGACAGGTATGTATTTCAGAGCTGGCATTTGCTGATGATGTTGCCCTGATTGCTAAATCAGAGGCACATCTCCAATCCAACCTGCAAGTCTGGAAGGAAGAGCTGGAGAAGAGAGGGATGGTCATAAGCAGCTCTAAAACAAAATCCATGGTGATATCACAAGAAGAAAGAAGACATCAGATTAAGCTGGGAGAACAGGTCCTGGAGCAAATCGACCACTTTAAATATCTCGGAGCTATTATAGACCGAAAGGGAGGAATCAAAGAAGAGTTGGCCACTCGAAAAGCAGCAGATGGAAGACTTTTTCAGGCCATAAATCGAGGATTCCTCAGCAAGAGAGAGGTTGGGAAGAAAACGAAGATGGCTGTATACCGCTCCATCTATGTCCCAGTCTTGACATATGGATGCGAGTCATGGGCAATGACTACAACCCACAAAAGCCAGATCCAAACCTCAGAAATGAGATATCTGAGGAAGGTGGTTGAAGTAACAAGAAGAGACATGGTCCGCAACCAGACGATACGTCAAGGCCTAAAATCCCACCCCCTGCAGGCCCAAGTAGAACAGTGCCAACTAAGATGGTTTGGCCGTGTCTGCAGAGTGGAAGAAGACCGGCTGCCACGACAGTCATGGGAGGCAAGGTGCCAGGGATCCAGACCCCCAGGACGACCCGGAGTCCCCTGGGAGGACAACGTTAGACAATCTTTGAAGGACCGAGGACTGGAGTGGAGCCAGGCCAGAAGGAAGACTGCCGATAGGATAGTCTGGCGCTCTCTCTTCCAAATCTCTACACCTCACGGTAGAAGGGGAACGACTAAGTAAGTAAGCAATATTTGGAAATGATTATTACTACAGGACGGTTCAAAAGTCTGCATACATAGGGAACAGTGTTACGACATATTTAATTATGTTGGCCCACTTCAATTTGTTACCAGTTTAAAGTTACGTGCTAACATATTGATGTGCCACCGACATAAGATGCTTTGCACTTAGATATATTTCATTGAACGCGATTTTGTACAGTTGCCTATGGATAATCGTGATGTGGTGTGTTGTTATGCTAACGCATAACAACGATCTTTCTATACCCTTCATATTTTGAAATCCGTCCAAGCGAGACGTAATATTCAGCACTCCCAATATATATGGTAATTGTGCAGATGTTCTCCTCGAGTACGGGCCATGGGGTCGGCCACATTATTGAAAGATGCAGTAATGGAGCATCTTTATTCAAGTATAATTATTCCTTGAAATAGGAACATAAGGGAGTATATTTATAATGATTGTTAATCATTACCATATCGCCAGAATTCTGATTGTCATTATCGAATGACCGCCAGTCGGCATCGCGCATACAAAGGTAAGACATTTTGACGACTTATGAAATATTATAGGAGACTGCACGGACCTATTGAATTAAATAATGCCATGAATGTGTGAAATGTTTTTGTAATAAATATATATTCTTCGTGGACTCTGATCACGAACATTGTTGTTCAACTCAATCAAATTGAATTGGAACTTGAAGTTATTCCCCAACATTCGCAAACAACAACAACCAGCACGATAACGCCAGGTTCAATGAACAGAAGTAAATACATGCCGCAGAATATATAATAAGATTCCGCTCAACAAAAGAGTTAAATCAATGGTCAAATGATTTAACAAATAGTGTTTCTTTCTTTCTGTTTTAGGTGCCCTTCTAAAATGACTTTGTCTAAAAAGAGCGTATCATTTTATTTAAAAAGTGACCATTTTCCCTATGCATGGAGACTTCTCAATCACACATTTTGTGAATAAAGTGACATTTTGTTAAAAAAAGTGAGGACTTTCTCTATGTACGGAGACTTCTGAATCGCCCTGTATTATCATCAAAATCATCGTCTCTGCTGTCACCAACATTATAACTGGTACTATCTGCATCCTTAACACTACTGTTGAAATGACTTCCATAACCAGTATCATAATACAGTCTTCACTGACACAAACGTGGTTATCTTCATTATCATAAAAGCATTATCTTTTTTTTAAAATAGTTTTGGCAAGGCGTATGCTGTCCTAAACACAAAGTCAATCTGTTATATTAGGGCGCATGTCTGAGTATAAAAGACCTAGTGGCCTGGTCGCAATGAAAAACATTATAAAAAATGTACTACTTATAACACGTTAGCAACAGAAGAAACGTCATAAAGAAAAAAAAAACATACAACATACTTTAGAGCTAGGATCAGCTATAGACTTGAGTTTTCCACCAAATTTTATAGCTAGGTGTAGGAAATTTCTGTTCTTCTTATCATTGACATGCACATCAGCGCCCCTGGTAACAAGTATTTGAACCGTGCCCCAGCAACCCTTGGACGCTGCCAGAAGTAAGGGCGTGCGTTCATGAATGTCGCGAGCATCAATATCCGCGTGCTGCAAAAAATGATCAGTATAATTAACATTTTAAAATGGTTACTTTGGATACATGAATGGCACAGTAGTTAGGGCGCTTGCTTCTCGGGGCGAATTACCGGGTTCCAGACCTGGCAGCATCACGCTCTCTCCCCAGCTGTAAATGAATACCTGATTCTTCTCTTGAGTTAGTGACGTCAAAGGTAGCGAGGAAGGGAACCGGTCTCCCACACCTCATAAAGCTGAGTATAGTTAAATCTTTACTCCCCTGCGGCAGTATCTGACATAGGCCTAGTTTAATTTTTTTTTTTTTTTTGGTGCTCCTAATAAATTTAGCCATCAAACAAGTCACATACAAACTGAAGTGCCCTAATTAGCCAGATTGTCTACTTCATGCCTTTTTATTTTACATTATTTTACATAACCTGTAATTCGGCTATCTGGTCAGTCAGTAAACCAAATAATCAATCAATAAATGAGTAAATCCATTTAGCTGAGTTTGAGTGTACAGGCCAGTTGAACACACAGTTTCTTTTTTATTTTTCATAACTACAACAAGCAAATTCTTCATAGCAACAAAGAACGGTCAATAACATCGATGAATAACAGCAAAGATAATATTTAAAAAAAACAGCTATAAGGGCCAACAAAACTCTACAACCAACAATAGCTCGGGGGTAAGAGTGGCTAAGAGGTATGGCGTATGCTTCGAGCTCTAGAGGTACCGGGTTCGATTCCCGGTTGAGGGAATATAAATTATGGAAATTTTTTTTCACAACTGGTGGTCCTATTGATGCCATACTCCACCCTAGTCTCCTGGGTAATGAGATCGGATGCCTAGCCTTCTCGGAAACAGGCGAAAAAATAGGAGGTCACGTGTGTAAGTTGCGGACGTTAAAAATCCCACGGCAGTTGGAAATCGTAAAGAGTAGGCCTATCAAGCCGGTAACCTGGCAAAATTTAAAAATTAGAAACCTACCCACAATAAAAATATTTATAGAATGTGTGATTCTTATATAAGCACATTGTGATTATCGCCGGTGCTACGGAGCAGTGATGGAGTTGTTCATGTGCAATAAAGATAGTCCTTAAAAAACCAAAACCAAACCAAGCCGCAGCAGATTATAACAAAAACAGACGCAACTAAACAATAAACAACATATATATATATATCCTTCAAAAGAAGTTAAGGACCAGTAGGTGAAAATGACCCAAAAATAATAAAAATTATAAAAATTATATTTCATAAGCAATTTATCTGACATTGATTTTTCTCGAACAACAAACATTCAACACGTGCTGCGTGGGCCACCAGCATACCATGTGGCTAGTGTTCAGCTCAGCATGGACGCTGAAAAAATGCTGCTGAGACACCAAAATGTGGGTGTTTTTAATGATGTCTGAGCATGAAAAAAATACCTGCTATTCCAAAAATGCGTGATGCATGTGGGAGACTATAGTGTTGGTCTTGAGCTGTACTCACAAAATTGTCTTTATAAGCAACACAAGTGCTGCATAACCATTGCACAACAATATGCCTCAACGACGAAAGCTGAGTGTTGTGGATAAAGGAAGAGCCATTGCGTGGTTGCAGGAAGGTCTTACTGTCCGAAATGTCGCTCAGAGGCTTGCATGAAAATAGTGTTGATTGTCACTGATAAGCTTGTCATGTTATATTTTGTTGTGCTGTGTTTTTATTGTTCATTTTCATTTCACATTGCACCCTTAATAAAAAAGGTCCTTAACTTCTTTTGAAGGGTATATATATATATATATATGTGTGTGTGTGTGTGTGTGTGTGCGTGTGTGTGTGTGTGTGTGTGTGTGTGTGTGTGTGTGTGTGTGTGTGTGTGATAGGGCCATAAAAACACCCCAGAGGCCCCCTCAAGTTCATGTCATATTTATGTGTTTAACGCCCATATATTTTCGATGTGCGTGCTCCAACGAGTACGCCAGCCCACGTAACTGCGAGAGGGCCACAATAAAGCCCCAGCCCACGTGACTGCGCGAGCCCTCATCGCTGGCGTGTGAAAAGTCTGACGCAGGAGAAGCGGTCAGGTTGGTGAGATTCCCAGAAGTGGCAAGATGTGAGACACGCAGAGTAAGCAGAAGTTTGCACGGGGTATGAGAACACGTTTCATTTTAAGATTAGCAATTGAACACTGGCTGGGTGTTTTGTTTGTTTAGTGTTTGCTTTATTTGCTCTTTGTCACTGAATGGGTTAATGAATAAATACAGCCCCTGCCTTAGAATCAAGAGTTTTATTGTTGTTCGGGTCGGTTGCGAGTGTGCAAGAAAGTGATCACATATCACAACAGCATCATCATCTCTCGCCCACCTTATCACAATTGGCGTCATCGGTAGGATAGGCAAACAGTGACACCGAGCCAACAGCAAACGAGCAAATATTGTAAACACCCAACAGTGCATTCTTGCAGCAAGATGGCTTCGATGAGTACACGTGTTCCAAGCAGAGGGGAGCGCGAGAATGCAGATCCAATACCAGTGATGGGTGCATCAGTAGTGCAAAGTGAGGGCCAGAGCAATGCGCCTGTGAAGGTAATATGCGTGACGGTGCCGGAGGTAAGGCGATTTGGTGAAAAGGCAAGCCCCACTTTGCAAGAGTTTGTGAAAGATGTAAAAGCCACATGGAAGGTAGCGCCCCTAACTGTAGAGGATAAGTTGGATATTGTCTGAAATAATGTTACACCAGTGGTCTCTAGGGAATTACGGATACGTGGCGGAGCCAAGGCCAGCCCTGAGAAGTTACCGGCCCTGAGAAGTGGAAGAAGCTTACAGTGAGCGACAACTAGTCAATGAGATGACTATGGGTTTCTATGCCATAAGTCAGGGGTCTAGCTTATCAGTAACAGAATTCTCTCACCTGTTGCATGAAATATTTCTAAGATTGAATGCAACGCGGGTGAAGACAGGCTTTGCTCCTGCGGACCCATCCATGCTCAGGGATAATTTTGTTGCCCAGCTCAGAGATGATCTGAGCATGTCATTTGTGAAGAAATATGTCCTAGAAAATCCGGGTGTCTCATTTACGGAAGTTAGGGACTATGCTGTTTTCTGGGAAGGCAAAAAGCCTGATACACTAGTGCAGATAGCCAGTGCAGAAGCTCACAATGAAGAGGAGGCACTCAAATTAGAAGTAGCTAGTCTAAAGTCCCAGCTAGCACAGCTATCACAGACCAGTTCGCCAGCACAAAAGGAGGTGCAAAGAAAGAAAATACCTCGCCAACCGCGGAAACAGCCAAAGCACGACGTGGGGGTGTATTAGCAGGAACCTCAACTAGACCTTCTTGTAGGTGAGAGTCAGGCTGTTGACAAAAAAAGCTGTGATCTGGCAGTAACTACAAACACAGTTGCACCGACAAGGCGACAAGGGGTTTGCAAGTGGTAAAGCGTCGACAGGGGATGGGGGTTTATTACGCCAGATGATGGAGGTATTGATGTATTCGTACATCAGACCAAGATCTTCAGAAAGGGATTCGGGAGTCTGGCAAGGAACGAGCAAGTAGAGTTGGATAGCAAACCATCTGTCCAGGGCATGGAAGCAGTCTATGTATGCGGCATCGACGGCCAGGAATGTAAGGGTAGTAGGAGGCGACCCATGGCCCAGAGAAAGCCTACAAAGTTGAAGTGCTACAATTGTGGAGAGTTTTCAGACCACATGGCAGCCAAATGCCCTCAAGGCCCACTTCCGAAACGATGCTTTAAGTGCAAGTCCACAGAACATTTGATATCCGCCTGTCCCTCAAGGAGCTCTTTTCTTAAACGTACTGCCACAACTAGGTTGCCTTTAGAGTGCAAACCAAGAGATGGCCGTGACAACTGTCACCCTAAGGGCGCCGAGAAAATTGGTCGACGTTTAAGGGAGGAAACTCGTCCTAAGCAGATAGGAGGGAATGCACATCGATTTTCAGAAGAGGAAACGCATCTTAAGCAGATTGTGAGGAATGTTAGCCAACGTCCACAGAAAACGAGTGTAAAACACGTTGGAAGCAATCCCCCGCCAAGGTCGACAACTGCATGCACTGAACCGCAGAACTCACACGCAAGCAGCGACACTGCACGAGAGTACGACTCTTCCAAACCACAGCAACTGCCAGCCCGACAACGTACGACGAGGAACATGACGACGAAGAGGGTCACCAGCCTGGCTGGTACCTCCTACAAAATCTGAGCCCCAAGCCTCGCCGCTCGGAAAGAATCAGGCGCAGGGCCAACGGCGGAGAGTAGGTTGTGGGGACCACAGCATCTTCAGGAGGGAGATATATGATGGGGCCATAAAAACACCCCAGAGGCCCCCTCAAGTTCATGTCATATTTATGTGTTTAACGTCCATATATTTTCGATGTGCGCGCTCCAACGAGTACGCCAGCCCACGTGACTGCGTGAGGGCCACAATAAAGCCCCAGCCCACGTGACTGCGCGAGCCCTCATCGCTGACTGTGAAAAGTCTGACGCAGGAAAGCGGTCAGGTTGGTGAGATTCGCAGTAGAGGCAAGATGTGAGACACGCAGAGTAAGCAGAAGTTTGCACAGGGTATGAGAACACGTTTGATCTTAAGATTAGCAATTGAACACTGGCTGGGTGTTTTGTTTGTTTAGTGTTTGCTTTATTTGCTCTTTGTCACTGAATGGGTTAATGAATAAATACAGCCCCTGCCTTAGAATCAAGAGTTTTATTGTTGTTCGGGTCGGTTGCGAGTGTGCAAGGAAATGATCACATATCACAACAGCATCATCATCTCTCGCCCACCCTATCACATATATATTATGAAGGATTACAAAATAGATAAGAACAATCAACAATTATCAGAAGTGGTGATGATTCAAATGACAAACATATTTAACTGGCACATCTACCACACCCACCTCATTTAAGAGGTACTCAATGACAGGTCTGTGATTAAAGAGAGCAGCTCTGTGCAGTGGCGTCATCTTCATAGCATCATGGGTAAACACAGCCGCTATAAAGTTCTCTGCCTGCGCGTCTTTCATCAGTTTTATCATGTCCATGTTTCCTTGTGAGCAAGCAAAGTGCAGGGGCGTAGACCCGTCCTCCTAACGTGGGTTGACAGATAAACACAACTGATATGAGACAATACTTGGGTATGCCAGTATTAACATATTAGGTAAATATTAACGATACTGAAGGATAAAATTACTTATGTGGGAGATAATATGTAGTAATTCTTATGTAAAAAAAAAAAAAAATCCATTAAAAGTAACATGGGGCAAAACTTCTTAAAGTGTTTTAAAATTAAAACAGTCTTAACTTCATTAACAAGTGATCCGTATTATCATCGTGTTCAGTAATTAAGCACATAGACAGACAGGCAGGCAGGCAGATAAAAAGATAGGTAGATAGGTAGGTAGGTAGGTAGATAGATAGATAGATAGATAGATAGATAGATAGATAGATAGATAGATAGATAGATAGATAGATAGATAGATAGATAGATAGATAGATAGATAGATAGATATGTAAGCACGCAGGCGGGTAGGCGGACGGATTGACAGACGCACAGACAGACAGGCAAACAGGCAGGCACAAAGACAGATATATATAGAGAGAGATCATGCAAGATGACGCAATGTTACCTGCTGTGCCTTGACTGATGCGCCAGCTTTCAAACACACGGAGACAGCCTAGAGAACAGCCAGATAATGTAATAGTTACATTCGCCAAAAAAACCCAACTATTTTAAGATGTGTACGAAACAATGTTGACAATAATCAGGAAAAAGCTCATGAAGAAAATAAAATATAAATGAAAAGCACACTAACTGGTTTAAAGTATCAGCTGCTGTAGCAGAATACAAAGACGGCGATAATGGCGGTAATGATGGCTGAAATGATGAATGATGAACGACAATTTTTATTTTTTAATAATATTAAACTTACAGTAATAAATCAGCTTCCGCCATTTGGTCACGCAGAATTTAATAACGATAATAATAATTTTTTTTTTTTTAAATACCACTTCTGGGGCTTAAAGTGAGGTCTATTGACTTTATTGAGTTAAATGTGTAAAATATGTGTGATCCCGGCCCTGGCTGACATTTTGATCTTAGCCAAAAGCCCGAGATTTGACGATAATAATAATACAGTATATGTCAGAGTGCGATTTCTAATCCTCAGTCCGTCTGTTTGGAAATGTCAGGAACATTGCATAGCATGGCAATTCAAATTATCATACTTGTCGTGAGAAATTCTAATCCACATATATAAATTAAAAAGTAAATGTAAAGCCTAACAAATAACTTCAATAAAAGGAAAGAAGAATGGTAAAGAACAGTGCTGTCACAATGACTGTACTCGAAATCCCCCTTGTTTTCTAATTCGTCTGCAAATTATAACGTTCCACGTTGATAGTAAAAGCCTACTGCTTCAATACCCGCTTTCTAAGATAAAACGTTTACTGCCTTTCTAAGAAAAACCTTGAGATACGCAAGCTGACCTATATTTAATATTCTATTCATGTCATTTTATACACTAAGTTACCATAAACGAAAGACAGATGGACTAAGGATAGAAAGAAAGGGAGGGGCTGAAAGCCGGAACGCAGGCAATACTACCACAGTCTCGCGATACACAATTAATGCCACCCCTAACACGCGTGTAAGGCCACAAGCACTAACTTTTTTTCAAATCGACAGTGATAAAAAAACACTACCCATACGAGAGTTAGGTTTTAAAAACTTACAAAACGCTTATTAGGAAACATGACATTCTACTGTTTTATGTCTAAAATCCTGACATTAGTCTGACAGTACAACAGGACAGGTGGCGGTTCTAAACATAAAAAATAAAAAAAACTACACGACTATCCTGGAAAATACATATTTTGAACGCAGCCCCTTAGCCCCATTAAATTTATATATTTGGGTTCCTTAGGACTTGCTGACAAAGAATATGTTAAACGTTACGCAAATAACAGATTATAGCCAAAAGAAATAGTGAGGGTGTCAGACAACCCCAAAATCAGAATCGCTCAGTGGCAGATTTTCACACCACCATTGTACGGGAAATAGGTCCCCATGTTACCTCCTATTTGATTGGCGGAAAGTAAATGTAAGGCTAAACACGATTAGTCGGGCTATAAATACTACCTTTTGTTGTTAGGGGAGACGGAAGGAAGGGAACTTTTTTTTTTAAAAGCTGTGTAAACATGGCACGATTGGTTAGACCCGCCAATATAGTCAATCAGAGGCGTCAGGTCAGCACCACATTTTCAAATAAACTTACTAAAGAACCAGTGCGTTGAGCGCCAGTGCATATTTTTCTAAATAAAAGCCTGGGACATCGGCAGATCGGATTTTGTGCCTATTCATTGCCAGTCAACGTAATTCTGTATTATTTCCATGAATTGTGGTAAGCTTGAAATATTTGATATCTTTTTAATGAAAATTGAATGTAAATTGATAATTTATGTCTGTATATATGTGTGTGGTTCAGTAGCGAACATGAGGTAAAGCCTATATAGTGCTCCAACCTGAACAGAAGGTGTCGGAGGAAAGTAAAACTACATGGAATTGCCAAACAGTACACTGACACCTATCTTATTGACTAGAAAGAAATAATGCTGGAATTGCAGAGGCGTAGTAACCATTAGGGAGGAGTATACTGGTGAAAATTGTTTCAGATGAAGATAGCAGTTGGCCTACCGCTCTGAACTCAGTGTTTGTTATGTATTGTGTTCAGTCTGGAAATTTATTATAAATTAGTTCTGAAATAGGAGGTACAACCTTCTTGTTTCAGGGACCGTGGTTCTAAAGTTATTGAGCAGCACCTGGTCTGAGCTTTGCTGAACCTAGAGGCTGACAGCATACTCCTGGGTCCAGATAGTGACCAGTGAGGTGTCTCCAGAACACAGGGAGGCTATCGAGCAGAGGAGTCTTTTCCTGCCGCCATCACGAAAGATAAGCGTCTGTGGCCAGAGGAGCTCAACATTATGCCCCCCTCCCCCCTCAAAATCTGGCTTTATAATAAAACAGAGGGAAAATACAGTGTTTAAATTGATAGGAACTGTGAACTTTTCCCCATACTATTTCCAAGATAAACAAACACTTGAAGTCATGATGACAAATAACAACATAGCTTGAAAAAACAAAACCAGTATTACCTCATATTACTACTACACAACTGACACACATAGGATAATATTACTAAAATATGTCACTACAAGGTTCATATTGATAAATTCTGTACATATAAATTGTGATTACAATTGATTGTGATTCCTGGTTCACTTTGTAGTTGAATCAGGACATATATATTAGTGAAAGTAATTAATACATATTTATATTTGAAACGTTACCAGTGACTCATTTAAGATAGTCTTATAGAATGTTAAATGTGTGTGAGTGTCACAGTGTTGTCAAGTGTGGTGGAATAAATTACATTGTTTATCTGTCTGTTGTTGTTGTGACTTACACTTCATCATATACATACCCTAGACATTTAACGTAGTCATCACAATATTCTAGAATAATTCTGACTGAGGTATAATGTGGTAGCAAGTAAGGTTATCTGCAAAACACTACACCTATTAGATACAGATACCTTCACAGCTGATCTCAGTCAGTACACTAAGTCCCCTATACATATTTATAACATCCCACTTTATTATATATATTGGGGTCTCGATCCCGGGATATTGAACTTTCTCCTATTATATATATTGGGAATAATAAAGAAATAAAAGGTATCCTTGGGTGGAAATAAATAAGGTTGAGCTCTCAGTGCCTGTAGTGTCCTTAGATAATTATTGAAAGAATGAATTGTTTACATTTGCATGTTAGACAATGGCCGACTTGGCAAAATTTCGATCTGCTGCTGTACAGACTGCGAAAGTGTTAGGAATGGACGGGCAAATTATGATTGCTTATGTCACTGCTGAATGTGACAAATATATTGAACGGGAAGAAAGAAGATTAGAAAAAGAGGCCGAAAGAAAACTCGAATCTGAAAGATTGGCCGAAGATAAGAGGTTAGAGGCTGAAAAAGAAATTAAGAGGTTGCAGATTGAGGCTGACAAAGAGGCTAAAGCATTGGAAGCCGAGGAAAGAAGACAGGCTGCAGAAAGGGAAGACAAGCGATTAGCTGCAGAAAGGGTAGCAGAAGATAAGAGATTACAAAGGGAACATGAGTTACGACTAAGGGAGTTTGAGTTTCAAGGCCATGCTCCTGAAAATGGTGCCAGTCCCTTTACCTCTGATGCCACTGCTAGTCAGGGAGCCTCAACCTCAGCTATGAATTTTCATTTAGATCATTTTGTTGAGAAAGACGATGATATTGAGAGCTATCTAAATAGATATGAACTATTAGCTACCACGTATGGGTTAGAGAGAGAAAGGTGGAGCTTAAAGTTATCTCAAGGTCTTCGTGTGGCAGCTTATGAAGTTTTTGCCAAAATGAGCAGAGGTGATCAAGAAAATTATGACATGCTAAAGCAGGCCCTTTTGTTAAGATATGAAAAGAACGCAGAAATTTATAGGAAAAAATTTAGGAATGCTAAACTACTGTCAGGTGAAACCTATCACCAGTTCTCTGCACGGTTAGAGACATACTTGGAGAAATAGACTTCTCTGGGGAAAACCCAAGATCTTAAGGAAATGGTCCTTATAGAACAACTAAGAGAGTCCATGGCCCCAGACCTGAGAAAGTTTCTCATGGAACAAGGTGCAGAGAGGCTGGGTGAGTTGCTAAATGTTGCTGAAAGGTATCAAGCGGCTCAGGCAGAGGTATCAGGTAATAAAAAGAAACAGGTAGAAAATTTTAGGGCACCACAGAACTTTAATAAATTTGATCCTAGAGATCAAAACAAAGGTAAGCACCAGTGTGATAGGCCACGGTATGACAATAAAAATAAAACCCCACAATTCGATGAAAGGAAATATGATGAAAGAAAATCTTTCAACCAAGGGAAAAGGTGGTGTAAAAATTGTAAGATGAACAATCATGACACTGACCGTTGCAGAAGGAACCCTATAGTTATGGCCACCCTTCAGGTCAGGTCGACCTCAAGACAGGAGTAGGATATTCAGTTAGATACCACGCCAGAAGAGATGAGGAAGGCACAGGCAGGGGATAAGACCCTCAAGCCTTGTTTCAGGAAATTGTCAACTTGTCATACAACTCCAGGCAAGGGAGATTTTTACATGAAAAACAAGTTGATGTATAGGAAGACTGGAGCTAGATCCCATGGTCACGGACAGTTGGTTCTTCCAAAGAGATATAGGGCAGAATTAATAAGGAGCCTACATGTGAAACCAGATGGGGACCATGAAAAAATAGGTACCATCATCCAAAAGGTGGCTCACAATTATTATTGGCCCAAGGCAAGACGGGACATTGAGAATTTTGTGGAAAGGTGTAGCATAGCACATGAGGGAACACCCACAAGTGGGAACATTGATCAGGACCTGGACACGCCACGTGGCAAAATTAGGCCTGACAATAAAAAGAAGTATAAATTTGATAAAGTGGACCAAATGGAATGGGAAGCCCCTTTTCACGGACAAGCTTCAATTAACTGTTTTACAATGGCCACTATGCGGCGAGTGCAAAAAGATGTCTTACCCCAGGATAAGCCGAAAATCCCTCAATCGGACTTAAACAAACTGGAGGAAGAGGATGTAGAGAGGAAATCTCTCATCAAGAATTTTAAGTGGGGAGAAAGCCCCAAGAGGAAAATTGGTAGCGGTCGTTTTGTGCATGATAATTCTGGGAAGAAAAATCATCACTACAGAGCTTCGGGTGGAAAGGACCTGGCATGTGCCAGGAGAAATAAGTTTCCGAATTTAAAAGTCCATATGTAACTCTGTTAAGAACGTGGACTGATGAAAAGGCAGAGGAAAACATTACATCCTCATACCAATATGTGAATGAGAAGACCACTCGTTTAAAAACTGGCTGGAAACTTGCTAATGAAAATTTGAAACAAGCCAGGAAGAAACATGCTGCCTATTATAACAGGATGGCTAAAGACAGAGATTTGGATGTGGGAGAGAAGGTACTGCTTCTTCTCCCCGGTAGTCAGAATAAGTTACAAATTGGATGGCAAGGTCCATATACAGTTCTAGAGAAGGTGTCTAGAACAAATTACAAGATAGATAAGAAGGGGAAAGAAAAAATCTATCATGTGAGTCTCCTGAAGAAATATTTGGAAAGAGAACATCAGGAAGAGACACACTTGTTGACCTTGTCTATTGCCATGGAGATGAAAAAGGAACCACTTTCATCATTTGAATATCCATTACACCCCTGTGAGACAGCGGCACAGGTGAAAATCAGTACACATTTAACGAAAACTCAGAAAGAGAGAGTGCAACAGGGTCTAGATAATCATGCAGAGGTGTTAACAGACCGACCAGGGCATACAAACCTATTGGAATATGATATGAAGCTGATAGACCCCACACCTGTCTGTATGAAACCCTATTCGATTCCTTTTGCTAAGGAGAAAGCTTTGAAGGAAGAGATAGACTATTTGTTGAAGGAAGGAATTATTTCACACAGTGAATCTTCGTATAGTTCCAGTGTTGTACTCTTAAGGAAGCCCTCTGGAGAACATAGACTCTGTATAGATTACAGGAGACTGAATGCTATTACAGAAGGACAGGTGGATCCATTGCCGGATACAAATCAGTTGTTTGCCAGGCTAAATAAAGCTAAATATTTCTCAAAAGTGGATCTGAGTAAAGGATACTATCAGATTCTAGTAAAGCCTGAGGTTAGACCATACCTAGCTTTTAGTACCTCAGAAGGACACTATGAGTTTAATAGATTGCCATTTGGATTGAAGAATGCACCTAGTGTCTTCTCTAGAATGATGAGAAAATTATTGGACCCTCTGAATAATCCATGTATCACAAATTTCATGGATGATATCCTTATAGCAACAGAAACTTTTGAGGAACACATTGACTCTCTGAACATGCTGTTTAATCGACTTAGGGAAGCGAATTTAACAGCCCGACCAACCAAATGTTGCGTTGGATGTAAAGAATTGGAATTCTTGGGACACACAGTTTATCAGGGAAACATGACCCCTGACCCAAAGAATTTAGAGAAACTAAAGAAAGCCACGAGACCACAAACCAAGAAAGACGTGAGATCCTTTGTCTCATTATGTGGTTTCTACCAGAAGTATATCAAAAACTTTAATTCCATATGTGCACCGTTAACTGATTTGACACGTAAGGGAAATCCAGATCGAATTACATGGACACCACAATGTGAAATGGCTTACCAGGAATTGAAGGAAAAGCTCACAAGCAAACCTATTTTGAAATTACCTGACTTAAGTCAAGAATTCATTGTAAGGACTGATGCCAGTAATATTGGGTTAGGTGCGACTCTGCTACAGAAATCAGATGCATTGGATGGGGAATTAAGCCCAGTGGCATATGCTAGCAGAAAGTTGAATAAAGCTGAAACCAATTACTCAACTAGCGAAAAGGAATGTCTTGCAGTAATATGGGCGATAAAGAAATTCAGTATTTATCTGTATGGGAAGGCATTTAAGTTGCAAACGGATCACAAACCTTTGTCGTTTCTAGCACAGGCTAGACATGAGAATTCTAGATTACTCCGTTGGTCATTATTGATGCAGCCATTTGAGTTTAGCATAGAGTATATAAGTGGAAAAACAAATCTGGGAGCGGATTTTTTAAGCCGCCATCCGTGTGATGAGAATCACCCTAAACTCCAGGAAAAATAATAAATTTCTCTATGTGTATATACAATTATAGACTGAAATATAACGTCTGTTTTAAGTGGGGAGGATTTGTCGTGAGAAATTCTAATCCACATATATAAATTAAAAAGTAAATGTAAAGCCTAACAAATAACTTCAATAAAAGGAAAGAAGAATGGTAAAGAACAGTGCTGTCTTCTTCTTCTTCCATCCTTAGCCGCCAACCGGCAAAACAGTATGTGGCCAGTACGCCTAGTGGCGTCTTAGGGCAACAACAAATTGATCAATCTATCGCTGTTTCCACCACGCCTAGTGGCGTCTTTGTGGAACAAAAACAGACCAAACAATCTATCGCTGTTTCCGTAATCAGATTGGTTGGCAAGCAGGTGATCAGCCCACTGTGCGAAGTTTTTACGGGATGGGGTAAACAGCCCCATGCCCAAACCCTCCTTAATCGCTTTTTACGACATGCGTGGTGACAGTGCTGTCACAATGACTGTACTCGAAATCCCCCTTGTTTTCTAATTCGTCTGCAAATTATAACGTTCCACGTTGATAGTAAAAGCCTACTGCTTCAATACCCGCTTTCTACGATAAAACGTGTACTGCCTTTCTAAGAAAAACCTTGAGATACGCAAGCTGACCTATATTTAATATTCTATTCATGTCATTTTATACACTAAGTTACCATAAACGAAAGACAGATGGACTAAGGATAGAAAGAAAGGGAGGGGCTGAAAGCCGGAACGCAGGCAATACTACCACAGTCTCGCGATACACAATTAATGCCACCCCTAACACGCGTGTAAGGCCACAAGCACTAACTTTTTTTCAAATCGACAGTGATAAAAAACACTACCCATACGAGAGTTAGGTTTTAAAAAACTTACAAAACGCTTATTAGGAAACATGACATTCTACTGTTTTATGTCTAAAATCCTGACATTAGTCTGACAGTACAGCAGGACAGGTGGCGGTTCTAAACATAAAAAATATAAAAAACTACACGACTATCCTGGAAAATACATATTTTGAACGCAGCCCCTTAGCCCCATTAAATTTATATATTTGGGTTCCTTAGGACTTGCTGACAAAGAATATGTTAAACGTTACGCAAATAGTCTAGGAATTAACAGATTATAGCCAAAAGAAATAGTGAGGGTGTCAGACAACCCCAAAATCAGAATCGCTCAGTGGCAGATTTTCACACCACCATTGTACGGGAAATAGGTCCCCATGTTACCTCCTATTTGATTGGCGGAAAGTAAATGTAAGGCTAAACACGATTAGTCGGGCTATAAATACTATCTTTTGTTGTTAGGGGAGACGGAAGGAAGGGAACTTTTTTTTTAAAAGCTGTGTAAACATGGCACGATTGGTTAGACCCGCCAATATAGTCAATCAGAGGCGTCAGGTCAGCACCACATTTTCAAATAAACTTACTAAAGAACCAGTGCGTTGAGCGCCAGTGCATATTTTTCTAAATAAAAGCCTGGGACATCGGCAGATCGGATTTTGTGCCTATTCATTGCCAGTCAACGTAATTCTGTATTATTTCCATGAATTGTGGTAAGCTTGAAATATTTGATATCTTTTTAATGAAAATTGAATGTAAATTGATAATTTATGTCTGTATATATGTGTGGTTCAGTAGCGAACATGAGGTAAAGCCTATATAGTGCTCCAACCTGAACAGAAGGTGTCGGAGGAAAGTAAAACTACATGGAATTGCCAAACAGTACACTGACACCTATCTTATTGACTAGAAAGAAATAATGCTGGAATTGCAGAGGCGTAGTAACCATTAGGGAGGAGTATACTGGTGAAAATTGTTTCAGATGAAGATAGCAGTTGGCCTACCGCTCTGAACTCAGTGTTTGTTATGTATTGTGTTCAGTCTGGAAATTTATTATAAATTAGTTCTGAAATAGGAGGTACAACCTTCTTGTTTCAGGGACCGTGGTCCTAAAGTTATTGAGCAGCACCTGGTCTGAGCTTTGCTGAACCTAGAGGCTGACAGCATACTCCTGGGTCCAGATAGTGACCAGTGAGGTGTCTCCAGAACACAGGGAGGCTATCGAGCAGAGGAGTCTTTTCCTGCCGCCATCACGAAAGATAAGCGTCTGTGGCCAGAGGAGCTCAACATTATGCCCCCCTCAAAATCTGGCTTTATAATAAAACAGAGGGAAAATACAGTGTTTAAATTGATAGGAACTGTGAACTTTTCCCCATACTATTTCCAAGATAAACAAACACTTGAAGTCATGATGACAAATAACAACATAGCTTGAAAAAACAAAACCAGTATTACCTCATATTACTACTACACAACTGACACACATAGGATAATATTACTAAAATATGTCACTACAAGGTTCATATTGATAAATTCTGTACATATAAATTGTGATTACAATTGATTGTGATTCCTGGTTCACTATGTAGTTGAATCAGGACATATATATTAGTGAAAGTAATTAATACATATTTATATTTGAAACGTTACCAGTGACTCATTTAAGATAGTCTTATAGAATGTTAAATGTGTGTGAGTGTCACAGTGTTGTCAAGTGTGGTGGAATAAATTAAATTGTTTATCTGTCTGTTGTTGTTGTGACTTACACTTCATCATATACATACCCTAGACATTTAACGTAGTCATCACAATATTCCAGAATAATTCTGACTGAGGTATAATGTGGTAGCAAGTAAGGTTATCTGCAAAACACTACACCTATTAGATACAGATACCTTCACAGCTGATCTCAGTCAGTACACTAAGTCCCCTATAAATATTTATAACATCCCACTTAACCACAATACTTGATATTATTTTAATATGTTATAAGCTGCTACTGGCTCGCTGCCGATGTCAGAATTTAAAATCTGCATCAGCCTCAATGGGACTTTTTCTGGCTTTGGAAACATACCTTATAATAAAATAAAATCAAAAATTTACCTTCAGGTCCCCACCATTAACTGCAGAGTGCAAAGGGAGGTTATTCTCTCTGTCCCTGAAATTCAGGATCTCCTCCCTTGTATACCCGCACATCAGAGCTGGAGATTGACACAGAAAGTAATCAAATGTAATGCAGAATCATGATTTGTTGATTTTTATGACACTATTAAATGTTGTCTTTTGTGTGTTTGTTAAAAAAAAAAACAAAAAAAAAAAAAACGCTAATCTTTCCCTATTCGCGTGTTCATTTGTTTCTATGAGTGTGTTTGTGTATGTGTGATAAACGAGCGCAAAGGCCTTATTGCTCCATCTTTTCCTACATTCTTCATACTGTATTTTCTCCGACATTTGCTCTCTCATCTCATATTTGCGATCCACATTTGCTATTTCATTGTTGTGATTACTCGCGACCGGTATCTAGAGAACCACATTTGTTCTTTCATCGGGGGAAATAAAGTCCTTTGATTGAGTCCACATGCCTGACATTATCATTTGAAGCCCACATTGTATCGTGATAAATCTGGTAAAAACACATATGGTCATCCTAATCAAACTGTAATTTCTGTGACACCACATTGGACGCCCAGATTGGCCAGGGGAAAACGTGGCCGCGGTTCAGACAAGCGTGGGTTGACCACATTGGACGCCCAGCTTGGGCAGGGTGACTTCCAGAAATATATAATACCGCATAATCTACTAGAGTGAGGCAGTCCAGGTTTTTACCTTGTGAGGAAGAGATCAAACCCAAAAACGCATAGCCTAATACACGTGTTTATTCAGAGTGGATGATAATTCAGTTCCGTGATTAATTGTGTTCTTAAAGGATTTTGCGAAGGGAATAGAAGGTTAGTAGATCTTACACTTATTAATACATTTTCTTAATTTTGTTTATTTTAACCTCACAGCTAAAATGTGCGGAAGATAAAGTTTCAAATAATTCTTGGCATAACTGATTAATAAAATCAGAAGATTTTCATAGAAGATGATAGGATGATAGAAGGTAATTAATAGTTCATATTTCACCTTTATCATCATCACAGTCTCCCATATGCACACACTCTCATGCACAAGATATTTAACATGATTAGAATTGAACTCAGAGAGAGGGAGATGAATAATGAGCAGTAGTTTAAATGAAAGTCAACCAGTGATGTTAAATGTGAAAAACTTACGAAGACTTTTGTGTGTCTTCAGTTCATCAGAAGTCTGAGTCTACACGCAACGTGTCTGACGTCTAACCAGAAATAAGTTATCAAAAACGGACATTTGGCTAGCAGAATTCGCCATAGGACATCTTTCATTCCTCAATTTAAAAGGAATATTGTCTCACCCACAGTCATAAGGTGGACGCAGCATTTTTCGTCACCATATACTGCTTGCTCACAAGTTCAATACAGAGTTATCACAAGTTCAATACATCGTTATCACAAGTTCAATACAGAGTCATCATAAACTCTAATCACTCGAAAGATCATTATTATCTGAAGTCAAGCAAAAGAGCTCAAAAGAGGAATCGCATATTTATACCACGTGCAACACACTCTTAAGCGCATTTTATGAAGCAGACTCGAAAGTATATGAATCACGACTACATACGCAAGATTATGAGTCTACATAGCACTAACATTTCGTGAAGATATCCAGTCTGACCAGTACCGTCGGGAGATTAGACCACAGACCTTTTGTTCATATGACAACTATTAACTGTTGATCCACACTACAGAGATATACTCAAACAGTGAAGGAATATACATAAATATCTCGTCAGCGTTCTCCGTACGACAACAGTATTCATCAGAACGTCCTCGACTTAGAGATACCCCATTCGACATAACGTATAACAACTTGGGACATTTTATGCATACATGTGAATCCTCATATCTAGGAGAAGCATTTAGAGACACATGGACTGTGTAGAGTACTCACCATTTTGGTAACACGTATCATATCACATCATCATTTCACTCTACACCAGTTCATCCTTAATTAACTATTACTTAATTAACTGTAATTTTATTATCTCATCTGTGTGTTTTGTGTGAATCGTCTTTCACCATCATCACGTTCTAACCATTACTAACCCTATATGTGTGGATATTTCATTAATAAACCCAACGATCAGTTGATCATTATCAAGAGTTTGTTAATGTATCACTCGTGCTGTCGGTGTTACATATTCACCTATAGGAACCTTTCTCTACTCAGATGAGGTTGGGGGCTTTTTCTTTACGGGATCTAAGGGCAGAAGCTAAGGTCGTGGGGAAACAGAACTCTTTCCATAATTTATTAGAAAACACTGTCTAGTGGAAAGCATTCGCATTCCTGTCTTCTTGTCCCTATCTCGAATAGGTCTTTTTTTCTTTCTTAACGAGCCAATTTCTAGAGACCTTATATCTAATATCTCATAGACTATTCCTGGCAAAAACTACTGTCGTAGTTGCCCCAGTGACTTACCACACGACAATTGTGGGCTCGTCTTGGGATTAGTGAACCCGGACTTAGAAGTGTGAAAAATCACATTTTCATCCCTGCTTTACAAATGCGATAATTGCAAAATTTGTTGGCATTTCGAGGAATTATCTCCTAGACTGACACTTACTATAATTTGTCTATTTCATAGGGGGGATAATTTATATCTCTAAAGCACGAGTGATACTTTTTAAATTGAGTATCAAACGCACAGAGTAAACACTTTTTGAGAACAGAGGATACTTTAGGGAACTGAAAATTTTTTTTTCAGTAACTGCTGGAGAAACTGTTATCATAAATATTTAGTAAATTTTTCATAGAAACTTCGAGATAATCTGTTAATTAATTTTTCAGAATACGCTGAGTGAGTGATTTTTAAGAACTATTTGAACTTGATTACTAATTTAAACCTAGCTGGTTTTAAAGAGATAATTACTTGTGCGAGTCTATTAAATTTGTTTGGAGGTCACTGCCAATTTTTCCCTTCGCAAACCCGTACTGCATATCATGGCAGATGCTGCGAAAATTAGAAATAGTTTGATGGAGGCAGGGCGTGAATTCGGGTTAAGTGGAAAAGACCTGATGAAATATGTAAGCGAGGAAACTGATAAACTCCATGAAAGAGAGATGGAAATGCAGAAACTTACAATGGAGAAGGCCGCAGCAGAAGCAGCGGAGCGGAAAGAGAAGGCCGCAGCAGAAGCAGCGGAGCGGAAAGAGAAAGCCGCAGCAGAAGCAGCGGAGCGAAAAGAGAAAGCCGCAGCAGAGCATGCACTTATGATGAAGCAACTGGAAATCCAGGGACAGACCATTCAAATAGAGCTGGCAAAAAGTGCAGCGGCTTCCAACTGTGATGGAGGGTACTCACCCCGCTCAGATGGTGTGCCTACTTCACAACCTGCGCCACCCAATGCCATGAACTTTCCGCTGGAACCTTTTTCAGAAAGGAATGATACCATAGACGCCTTTTTAGACCGCTTTGAACGCTTTGCAACAGGGTTTGGACTTGAAGAACGGAAGTGGAACTTGAAACTTTCCCAGGGCCTAAGAGGAGCCGCCTACGAAGTTTTTAATAAACTTCCGGCCGGAGAGCAAGATGACTACTAGGCATTGAAAAAAGCTCTCTTGGTGAGGTACGAGCTTCATTCAGAGGCTTACCGGAAAAAATTTCGAGGTTCTAGGAAGGATGCAGGAGAGACTTTCTCACAGTTCGCAGCCCGTATTGAAGACTACCTAGTGAAGTGGTGTACACTGGGAAACTTTGCCGAGAACTATGACGGGTTGAAAGAGCTGATTGTGATAGAGCAACTGAAAGAATCTATGTCGGTGGAAATGCGTAGATTTCTCACTGAAAACGGCGCTGACCGGTTAGAAAATATTCTTACACTGGCAGAGCGATTCCAAAATGCTCTCATGGAGTCTCAAGGAGCCAGAAAGAAGTTTTCGGATCAGGCGCCAAAGCAACCTGCTCGCTCCCAACCAGACCAACAAAGCAAAGGACCACACATCTCGCATAAACAGCACGCAAAACAAGATAACTACAAAGAGCAAAACAAGAAAAATGCTGCGCCACACCAGAGACAGGGAGATAAATGGTGCAAGTACTGTCGCTTGAACAATCACAACACTAATGAGTGCAAGCGCAGACCTCCTCCCCAACATGCTGCCTGTCTGCAGACAAAATCGTCACCCCGGAAGGAGCAGAGAACCGGAAACGTTTCTCATCCTCCTGTCATCGAATCAGTCCTCGTAAACGGACAATCTGTGGAGTGCGTTTATGACACAGGACTTGCTTTTGATGCGGTGGTCAGGGCATCTCTTGTCACCCCTGACCAGATAACAGAAGAGAGTGTCGACATCCAAGGTCCGACGAAGGATGTTGCACCCATGACACTGCCAATTGCACTTATCAGAGTGGAATCTCGTTATGTGACAGGAGAGATTCGTGCAGCTATCATGGAAGAACCAATCTACTCTTTAATCTTGGGATGTAGATATGTGTTCCTTGGAGAACCTACTCAACCACTAGTCATGGCGGCCGTACAGACTAGAGGACAGTCAAGAAAAGACGCAGAGCAGGAACCTCCTACCAATATCCTCCCCGAGGAATTGAAGAGGGCCCAAATGGAAGATTCCACACTGGCGCCCTGTTTTAAAAAATTACCTAGAACACACAACCCACCTACCAAGGGAGACTTCTTTATGAAAAATGGATTGATGTATCGCCGAGCTGGAAATGAAGGACAGGAACACAACCAATTAGTAGTTCCTGCAACCTATAGGAACCAGGTGCTTGAGATGGGCCACTCTATCCCATTTAGTGGACACAGGGGAATGAGCGCCACGACTCAAAGGATTGCCTGCCACTATTATTGGCCAGGGATCACCGGCGACATTGAACGTTTCGTCAAGTCTTGTCCTCAGTGCCAGAAAGTTGCACCAAAACACTGGACGGCACCCGCGACCCTTGGGGAGATGCCAATCTTGGGCACCCCATTTGAAAGAGTGGCCGTGGATATAATTGGACCTCTGCTGAGAACTAAGAAGAGGAACTCCCATATCCTTACCTTAGTGGACACCTGTTCCATGTGGGGCGAAGCCATAGCCATGCCAGCATGCGACTCAGTGCATGTAGCTGACGCTTTACTGAATATCTTTACTAGATTGGGCTTCCCGCATGAAATTCTCACAGACAACGGGTCACAATTTAGAGGCAAGTTGACAGAGGAGGTGCTTAGAATATTCAAGACTAGGCATATCCATACTTCGCCCTATCACCCCCAAAGTAACGGGCAAGTAGAGCGGTTTAACGGGACGCTCACCTCTATTCTTCGGAAGTTGGCACAGGAGAAGCCAGAAACTTGGGATCAGTATCTTCCTGCCGCATTATTTGCTTATAGGGAAGTACCGCATGCGTCAACTGGAGTTCCTCCGGCCACATTACTCTTCGGAAGACCTATTAAAGGTCCATTAGAAGCATTACTAAGAACATGGACAGATGCCAAGGCAGACGACACTGTCACATCAGCCTTCCAGTACGTCACAGACTTGAAACAACGCCTGAAGACTGGCTGGGAATTAGCCACAGCGAAAGTACGGGAGGCTAGGCGGAAACATGCCAAATATTACAATCGCAATGCGAAGGACCGAGAACTAGCAGTAGGAGAGAAGGTGCTACTTCTTCTGCCAAGTAGCAGTAATAAATTGCAGATTTGCTGGAGGGGACCCTACAAAGTGGCGGAAAAGATTTCTCGCACCAACTATAAAATCGCCGTGAACGGAAAGCAGAAAATTTATCACTTAAATCTGCTTAAGAAGTTTTACGAGCGAGCCCCTGCCGAACCAGCGCACCTCATGACTATGGCCATTGCTATGCAAATGGAAGAAGAGCCATTATCATCCGTAGAGTACCCGGTGAAACAGGAGGAATCACATTTAGATGTGAAAATAAGCTCCACCCTAACGGAAGCCCAGCAAGAAAGTGTGAGGAGATTGATGGAAAACCACGCCGACTCTCTGACAGACAAACCGGGCCGGACAAACCTGATGGAGTTTGACATGGAAGTCACGGATCCTACGCCCGTCCGAATGAGAACCTATCCGATTCCGTATGTTAAGGCGACGGCATTAAAGCAAGAAATTGATTACTTACTTAAGGAAGGCATAATTTCGAAGTCGGAGTCCCCTTACAGTGCGGGAGTGGTGCTGTTACGCAAACCCAGTGGAGAACACCGCCTGTGCATCGACTACCGACAGCTGAATGCGTTAACACAGTTCCAGCCAGAACCGTTACCGGACCAGAACCAGCTATTTACTAAGCTGAGCAGGGCTCGCTATTTTTCAAAGATCGACCTCAGTAAAGGGTACTATCAAATACCGGTAAAAGCTGAGGTGAGGAATCTGTTAGCCTTCAGTACTCCAGATGGACACTTCGAATTTAATGTGATGCCATTTGGACTGAACAATGCTCCTAGTGTCTTCACAAGAATGATGCGAAAATTATTGGATCCTTTGAATCATCCCGCCATCAGTAATTTTATGGATGATATCCTAGTAGCTACTGAATCGTTTGAAGAAGATATATCAGCGCTATCCTTGCTGTTTAACAGACTCAGAGAACCGCCCGCCCAACCAAATGTAAAATTGGGTGTGAACAGCTAGAATTCCTAGGACATACTATATCCCATGGGACCATGTTTCCCGAGACTCGAAACGTTGAGAAGCTGAGAAATGCACCGAGACCGTCCACTAAAAGGGATGTCCGGTCATTTGTATCTCTCTGTGGATTCTACCAGAGATATATAAAGGATTTTAATAGCCTCTGTGCGCCGCTTACGTCGCTAACCAAGAAAGGAAACCCAGATAAAGTGACATGGTCAGCAGAATGTGAACATGCATATGCACTCTTAAAAGAGAAACTCACCACAAAACCTATTTTACGGCTTCCGGATTTAAGTAGAAAATTCATCTTGCGCACAGATGCCAGTAACATTGGAATCGGGGCTACATTACTACAGCCAGATGACAGAAGCCCCCCAAATCTATTTCCGGTCGCATATGCGAGTCGGAAGTTAAACCGAGCAGAACAAAACTATTCCACAATCGAAAAGGAATGTTTGTCCCTCGTCTGGGGAATACAAAAATTTCAAGCATACCTGTACGGAAGGAAATTTACAATCCAGAGTGATCACCAACCTCTGACCTTCCTCGCCAATTCAAAGAATTTGAATGCTACACTGATGAGGTGGTCGCTTGTTCTACAACCTTACACGTTCCAAGTGGACTATATCCAAGGAAAACATAACGTAGGAGCGGATTTTTTAAGCCGTCATCCTATGAGGCAGGACGAAGAGCACGGACAAGTAGAGGAAAGGGTGGAAACCAGAGAGAAAAACGAAGATGAGGAAAAGGATTAAAGAATCCCGAGCAAGAAGTCTAAGCTCTCCTGAGTACGATTGACATCACACTTGAGGAGGGGCTATTGTGATAAACGAGCGCAAAGGCCTTATTGCTCCATATTTTCCTACATTCTTCATACTGTATTTTCTCCGACATTTGCTCTCTCATCTCATATTTGCGATCCACATTTGCTATTTCATTGTTGTGATTACTCGCGACCGGTATCTAGTGAACCACATTTGTTCTTTCATCGGGGGAAATAAAGTCCTTTGATTGAGTCCACATGCCTGACATTATCATTTGAAGCCCACATTGTATCGTGATAAATCTGGTAAAAACACATATGGTCTTCCTAATCAAACTGAAATTTCTGTGACACCACATTGGACGCCCAGATTGGCCAGGGGAAAACGTGGCCGCGGTTCAGACAAGCGTGGGTTGACCACATTGGACGCCCAGCTTGGGCAGGGTGACTTCCAGAAATATATAATACCGCATAATCTACTAGAGTGAGGCAGTCCAGGTTTTTACCTTGTGAGGAAGAGATCAAACCCAAAAACGCATAGCCTAATACACGTGTTTATTCAGAGTGGATGATAATTCAGTTCCGTGATTAATTGTGTTCTTAAAGGATTTTGCGAAGGGAAAAGAAGGTTAGTAGATCTTATACTTATTATTACATTTTCTTAATTTTGTTTATTTTAACCTCACAGCTAAAATGTGCGGAAGATAAAGTTTCAAATAATTCTTGGCATAACTGATTAATAAAATCAGAAGATTTTCATAGAAGATGATAGGATGATAGAAGGTAATTAATAGTTCATATTTCACCTTTATCATCATCACAGTCTCCCATATGCACACACTCTCATGCACAAGATATTTAACATGATTAGAATTGAACTCAGAGAGAGGGAGATGAATAATGAGCAGTAGTTTAAATGAAAGTCAACCAGTGATGTTAAATGTGAAAAACTTACGAAGACTTTTGTGTGTCTTCAGTTCATCAGAAGTCTGAGTCTACACGCAACGTGTCTGACGTCTAACCAGAAATAAGTTATCAAAAACGGACATTTGGCTAGCAGAATTCGCCATAGGACATCTTTCATTCCTCAATTTAAAAGGAATATTGTCTCACCCACAAGTCATAAGGTGGACGCAGCATTTTTCGTCACCATATACTGCTTGCTCACAAGTTCAATACAGAGTTATCACAAGTTCAATACATCGTTATCACAAGTTCAATACAGAGTCATCATAAACTCTAATCACTCGAAAGATCATTATTATCTGAAGTCAAGCAAAAGAGCTCAAAAGAGGAATCGCATATTTATACCACGTGCAACACACTCTTAAGCGCATTTTATGAAGCAGACTCGAAAGTATATGAATCACGACTACATACGCAAGATTATGAGTCTACATAGCACTAACATTTCGTGAAGATATCCAGTCTGACCAGTACCGTCGGGAGATTAGACCACAGACCTTTTGTTCATATGACAACTATTAACTTTTGATCCACACTACAGAGATATACTCAAACAGTGAAGGAATATACATAAATATCTCGTCAGCGTTCTCCGTACGACAACAGTATTCATCAGAACGTCCTCGACTTAGAGATACCCCATTCGACATAACGTATAACAACTTGGGACATTTTATGCATACATGTGAATCCTCATATCTAGGAGAAGCATTTAGAGACACATGGACTGTGTAGAGTACTCACCATTTTGGTAACACGTATCATATCACATCATCATTTCACTCTACACCAGTTCATCCTTAATTAACTATTACTTAATTAACTGTAATTTTATTATCTCATCTGTGTGTTTTGTGTGAATCGTCTTTCACCATCATCACGTTCTAACCATTACTAACCCTATATGTGTGGATATTTCATTAATAAACCCAACGATCAGTTGATCATCATCAAGAGTTTGTTAATGTATCACTCGTGCTGTCGGTGTTACATATTCACCTATAGGAACCTTTCTCTACTCAGATGAGGTTGGGGGCTTTTTCTTTACGGGATCTAAGGGCAGAAGCTAAGGTCGTGGGGAAACAGAACTCTTTCCATAATTTATTAGAAAACACTGTCTAGTGGAAAGCATTCGCATTCCTGTCTTCTTGTCCCTATCTCGAATAGGTCTTTTTTTCTTTCTTAACGAGCCAATTTCTAGAGACCTTATATCTAATATCTCATAGACTATTCCTGGCAAAAACTACTGTCGTAGTTGCCCCAGTGACTCACCACACGACAGTATGTCCGCGATGTGCTTGTTTGTGTCCGTGTGTAAGTGTGTATGTGTCTAAGATGAGAGAGTAGAGGTAGAATTAGAAGGAAGATTTGTTAAATAATTGATGGAGCCAGAGATTCACCCTGTGGTGAAACGTGTTGAGAACACAGCATTGCACACTGTGGTGAAACGTGTTCAGAACACAGCATTGCACACTGTGGTGAAACGTGTTCAGAACACAGCATTGCACACTGTGGTGAAACGTGTTGAGAACACGACATTGCACACTGTGGTGAAACGTGTTGAGAACACAGCATTGCACACTGTGGTGAAACGTGTTGAGAACACAGCATTGCACACTGTGGTGAAACGTGTTGAGAACACAGCCAGAGAATCACCCTGTGGTGAAACGTGTTGAGAACACAGCATTGCACACTGTGGTGAAACGTGTTGAGAACACCACATTGGACACTGCGGTGAAACGTGTTGAGAACACAGCCAGAGATTCACCCTGTGGTGAAACGTGTTGAGAACACCGCATTGCACACTGTGGTGGAACGTGCTGAGAACACAGCCAGAGATTCACCCTGTGGTGAAACGTGTTGAGAACACAGCATTGCACACTGTGGTGAAACTTGTTGAGAACACAGCCAGAGATTCACCCTGTGGTGAAACGTGTTGAGAACACAGCATTGCACACTGTGGTGAAACGTGTTGAAAACACAGCATTGCTTACTAAGCTTGAAGGAGGCCCTTGAACCTCTTGCGTACTATGGCATTTATCTGATTGGCTGTATGGAGGAGGATCTCACTATGGACCATTAACAGGCAGGGAGAGCTAAGAAGTGGCTCTATGTAGGACCTGACAATTTCTTGGGAGAGCCCAGAACCAGAGCTCAATATTTAGCTCGACATATTTGGAAAGCCCCCTTGGATGGCGGGGTGTGACAAGATGGAATTGGGGCAACCTCTTCTCGATCTCTCCTCCACTACGGCAGCACTCATTTTCAATTGAAGTGACGACTGATTACCTGGAATTTCCTGGTCGCCACCTTTTTCTTTCTCTGATATGCAGCAGATATTTGGTATTTTCAAACATTCTTACACTCGTCTCAATGATAAGTCGTCGTGTCTGTTTGATTATCCGTTTCTCCCTGCTTTGCAAGAAACGACTGAGATAATAATTAATCGACAACCATGTTGGTTTTTGTGTACGGTCCTGAAGTTTGTTAGTTAGTAGGTTAAGGTCATGAGATGCATGACGTGTGTGTACATGTATCTCGAGTGTGGCCGACATCAGACTACAGATTAACACTAAAATAGCTAAGCGCATTTGTTTAATCGCTGATAAGGCCAGGGTTCGTTCTTTGTCAAGATGGTAAAGAGACGGATTGTGTGTGCTCAAGCGACAGATAACGAGATTACTCGTCTGTGCGACACATTTTGGACAGACATGCATGACATCACCGTTTCCGGCACACCTTGTTACAAAGACATTACTTTATATTAAAGTAATAATAAGTTATTTGTAAACCTTGCCGATAGAGGATCGGAGGTTTTCATTCCATATATTGGAGACGTGACCCTTTGCATCACGCATATTATTTAAGGCGGAAATAGTTTTGAAATTATCCCACTAAACACGCATGTTTGAAACGATTGGAGCTTTCTTAGCATCGTAACAAAACAAATGCGGGGGAGGACAGGCAATATAACCTGACCTTTTTACAGATTTAAGACACTGTGAAAATTCATTGTGAGGATCGCTTGCAAAAACGAAACTAGACTGCCAGAAGCTAGAATTCAGAATTCTCTTTATCAAACCGGACTTTGTGGAACATCTTCTAGGACTTAAAAAGCCCAGGATACCTTTCTAATAAGAAAGACCGGCATCGGAAGAAACTGAAACACGGAGTCATAGTGGGAGTCTAGTGCTAACAAAACGACCCCCAAGACACGTGAAAAAAGGCATCTGCCAGTGCGTAAAACCTACTTCTCTGAGCAAAAAGTCTGTGAGCCAAGATTGGCTTGTTGGTGGTACCAGTTGAGGGTACTATCTCTTCAACAAGAAGGGAAAAGTAGCCTGAGCGTAAAGACCAGGGACCAACTTCGTAGATACCCCCTGACATTTATGGGAACGTACTGCGCCCTACAACCGTGACCAGCGACGAGCGTGATCAGTCAACCAAGAACCAAACCATCAGAAGGAGCAGAACCGTCACTGACAGCTAAGTAACACATAAAAGCTGCCAAGTGACCTCCTTTTTAAACTTTCATTCCATCACAACAGTGATGATAACTTTTCTGTTAATTCCTTATTCCAATTTTCTTAAACATTGTTAAAACCTAAGTGACTCTTAAATCTGGTATTTGTAAATATACAAATTTAACGTCTATTTGGTCATTTTGAATGTCCTGCATGTTTGTCTCTGTCAAATTACTAAATACACTCTAAACTGAGCTATACCAAAATAATAAGAATTCCACTGAGTAAATCAGGGCGGGGGCTTAAACGAGCTAAAATTAATAATTGCTTAATTCATCATAAAAGGCGGCGGACCGATATAAGTTAACAATTGCCCTGCCAATGCAGCATTGTTATTGACTTCGGAAATATCTAATGAAAAAACCCTTGAGATAGAAGCATCATTACCCTTCTATCTACAACTCTGCCAAGAGTAATCTTGTGCGAAGATAGACACCTTTGACACGTTTCGGAATTGCAGAAAAACCACAGAAAAAGCCTAGATCTAACGTGTTGATCCATGAGTCTGCATCTTGGTATTGGCTGCAAAAGAGAGAACCTCAGAAATCAACAATGGAGCAAGATACCCTGTTGTCACCGCCGCAGGAGCATGTTGACTGCCTGCTGTTGCTTCCTACAAGGGGACCAGCTGCCAAGGCTGTGGAGTCGGTCATTTTTAGCAGAGTCAGAGTCAGTAATAAATGTTCCGAATTTTACGAGACTTAAGTCAAAAGACAGATCCACGTTTGATCCATGCAAACAAAAAAAGGGTGGAAGGGGGGGGGGGGGGGGGAGGGGCTTAAAATTTGTAAATAACATTTTAAAGTAGTAGAACTCCTAAAACCACTTTCGTGTTAAAATAAATCTAAGTTTACATAATGTAGGAACATTTCAGTTGCTTATGATAATAAATAAAGTTTTTTATCACAATTGGAAATTTGTTGGCACATTTAGAAAAATGACACAAAAAATGAAAATAAACTATATACACTGTCAATTTTCCCGTCATTGTTAAAATGAAACTATTTTGCCTCATGGTGTTTGGCAAAGCAGTCATTTGTGTGCAGGTGTGGATGATTTGTTATATTGTATTACTATATGAGTGAATGAATAGTTTAAACCGTAGTGAGAGCCACGAATTCATTTATTCACACACATACCATCTCATACATATAACTCCATATAAGTGCTTAATTGTATGCCATTTCACTCGTTTAAAAAAAACTGTAGTCGGACTTCTAAAATGTCCGGAGTCAGGACATTTTTTGGCCGACTCCACAACCCTGCCAGCTGCAGTCGTGGCTCCATACTCCGTAAGGAGCTTAAAGGAAAGTGAATGATGAAGATATCATATTAACTCCTGACTGGTTATAATTAGCATGTACAGGTCTATAATGTTTGATTGTATATTCGATTACCAATACAGGAAGTCACTGGCAACAGATACATAATCTATGGAATGATCATATGCAGAAGTTTCGGGAACATGAGAACGCCAGCACAAAGTATGGATAACAACAGAAACCATCAGTAAGATAAAAAAATGAAAAAGAAATAGAACGTAGATTTAAACAGAAGCAAACCGAGAAGTTCCAGAACCAGTGCTCATGAAACACACACCTAAGCACACACATAAACACACACATAAGCACACATAGAAGTAAGGAGAGGCATCAGAAGAGGCAAAATATATTGACAAGTTAGCAAGAAAGGCACATAATGTTGCAGACAAAGGAAATATGAAATAACTCTATGACAGTACACAGAAAACATATAAAAACATAAAATTGTGAATTGTTTATGAATAAGAGCTTAGAGAGCCACATGAGATAAGAACTTAGAGAGTCACATGAGATAAGAACTTAGAGAGCCACATGAGATAAGAACTTAGAGAGCCACATGAGATAAGAACTTAGAGAGCCACATGAGATAAGAACTTAGAGAGCCACATGAGATAAGAACTTAGAGAGCCACATGAGATAAGAACTTAGAGAGCCACATGAGATAAAAACTTAGAGAGCCACATGAGATAAGAACTTAGAGAGCCACATGAGATAAGAACTTAGAGAGCCACATGAGATAAGAACTTAGAGAGCCACCTGAGATAAGAACTTAGAGAGCCACCTGAGATACGAACTTAGAGAGCCACCTGTGATAAGAACTTAGAGAGCCACATGAGATAAGAACTTAGAGAGCCACCTGAGATAAGAACTTAGAGAGCCACATGAGATAAGAACTTAGAGAGCCACATGAAATAAGAACTTAGAGAGCCACATGAGATAAGAACTTAGAGTGCGATATGAATCCTCTTGTCACCATTTCTCGATTTAATGGCTATTGGCTGCATTATGAAAACAAAACCATCAACCAATAGAAATGGAATTTGACTGATTATGACAAAACAGTCTGACCATCTAGATTCTGCATACAACATGGCTCTTCTGTCCCATATCTGAAACCAGATGGAAGACACATTTGAACACTTAATGAGTGGTTGCAGCAACTGGGTTTCAAAGCATACGGAGAAAAGATAAAGATTATGAGAATAAATACAGCTAACGTTGGTCAAAGTGCACTGTGAGATAATCTCTATAAGATGTGGGATCATATATATATATATATATATATATATATATATATATATATATATATATATATATATATATATATATATATATATATATATATATATATATATATATATATATATATATATATATATATATATATCTTGGCAGCAGTGTAGACAAAGATAATCGAGGAAGTTGAGGGGAACTGCGGTAAGACGTGGAGTACAATGGGTGGGTTTGAGATAAGAACTTAGAGAGCCACCTGAGATAAGAACTTAGAGAGCCACATGAGATAAGAACTTAAAGAGCCACCTGAGATAAGAACTTAGAGAGCCACATGAGATAAGAACTTAGAGAGCAAAGAAAATATGAAATAACTATATGACAGTACACAGAAAACATATGAAAACATAAAATTGTGAATTGTCTATGAATAAGTTCTTATCCTATTCTTCTATTTTTATGCCATCCTCCATAATATGTATGGATGTACACGTTTTCTAATTTGTCTTGATTTTTTATTTCATATTCATTTATCTCCTACTTATTCTGTCCTCTTCTATTTCCAGTCCCCACTTTTATTATATTTGGGTAGTTTTTTGTTCAGTTTCGTTTTTTAGTTTTTAGTTTCTTAGTATGTATTGTGTACATCCGGGGTCAGAAGTCACTTCCTTTTCAGCCATGCTTCGCCTTCAGAGAAGTACCTAGGTTTTATTTTTATATTTCTTTAAGTCCTTATGTCTCCTATCTAGCCTTCACTTTCTTTCTTTTCCTGACGAAGGCCTTGTGGCCGTAACGTAGACTACTTTCTTTGTCTTTTGTCCTCGTAAGACGAATCACCTTTTTTTGATTTTTTTCAAACCCAGACAAAGATAAGTAACACGTAATGATATCAACATAAAAATTCAAAATGCAGGAGTAGATTTCACTACATTAGGAAATATAAAGAAAACATCAGAAATCAAATTCAAAACAAATATAAGAATCTTCAATTCAAGTTCCCAGTCAATTAAAATGTCCAGTCAATTCAAATGTCCGGTTAATTCAAATGTCCTATCAAATGAAGTGTCCAGTCAATTCAAATGTCCAGTCAACTCAAATGCCCAGTCAATTAAAATGCCCAGTCTATTCAAATGCACAGCCCTGAAACATTGAGACCAACAAATATGACAACCAAAAAGATTCTGACTTTCATAAACGGGTGCTTGCCCGGAATAGAATAATTAAAATTGTAATAATATGACTAATGTAGAATTGATATAGAGAACCAGACTAACACTAGTAGGAGAAGAGGGGAAGATGAGATACTGGCTTTGGATAGGAGGCACATTAAGGAAACCAAGTGATAGTATTAGAAGCTAGTCCCTGTTCTAAAATGTCCACGCTAAGATAAACAGATGAATATCACAATACACATGCTTATGAGACAGTCATGACACGGATACAGATGCCATGGAAATATCTATTACGGACGGCACCGGGCAGAAAGGCATGGAGAGAATTTGTTAAGGGCATGTGCTCCACCGCGAGCTAAAAGACAATCATCATCATCATCATCATGATCATTACTCTTCAACAAAACTTCTTGTCTCGTGCAATAAGCCCTAGGTCAAGTCAAGATGGAAATGACATTGAATTGCAACTTTTTAAGTTATGCAATACTTCTTCATTTTTTTTTTAATGTAAAACTTTTGCCTCGTTTTGGCGAGGCGCGTCCCGTTCAACCTTGTCGGTTATATTAGGGCGCATGTCCAAATACAAAAGACCCTTAGTCTGAATTTCATCCTTAATGTCATTTACTCTGTGCATGGTAAATTACGAATTCCGAAATTTGTGCGTGTTTATGTTTTTTTCCGTAAAATGGTAGACTCTTCATAGTTTGTGTGTTGTGAAGGAAGAGAATTATAATGCTCGATGGACTACTGCAAGTCATTACGAGTAATCCGGGGTTGAGGACAAGTGCTGGTGCTGCATACACATTATTATTTTGTAATTTAAAAAAATTCTGCGTGATGGGGAGAGTCGCCATGCCCTTGTCTTTATGTAATCTGAAATAAAGAGCACGTTATTTACAAGCGTCCGACTGACAGAGCGGTAAGAGCACTGGTCTCTCGCGACAAAGGTGCCGAGTTCGATTCACGGCATCGACAAGCTCCAGTCTACCCAACTGTAAATGGGTACCTGACTTTGCTCTTGAGTTAGGGAAGGAAAAGGCAGTGAGGCATGAAACTGGTCAACCTAATCTCTGGATGCTGTATTGCGAAGTCTCTAGTACTTCTCTCCCCTACGGCAGTATCTGCTATGTGACTGCCATTATACACAAAGTGATTGAAAAGTCAATACCTATTTTTAAACTGTTATTTCTTCTCACCTGTCCAACTAATTTATAAGAAACAAAACTTCACGATAAAGAAAATCAAATGCCATTTTATCAAGTTGTTGTTGTTGTTGTTTAACTAGGGCTGCTGAGCTTCTTGCACTTTAGCAACCAATACCAAGTTGAAGACTCCTTGGTATTATCTACACTACTAGGCTTTTCCTGTTGCTTTTCTGCCATTCCGAAACGTGTTGAGTTGATAGTCATGAGCTCCAGTTTCTCCAGATTGGCATGCATTTAAAGGATCGACACATCTGGTCCCAAGCTAGGAGTAAGACGTGCGTGGCTTATTGTGCATTCCCCGCCATCCAACGGGGCTCTCCAACTATGCAGAGCTAAAATACTGTACTCTGGTTCTGGGCTCTCCCAAGGAATTTTCCCGTCCTGCACAGAGCCACTTCTTAGCTTCTACTGCCTATCACTGGGTCCACACTGAGATCCTTCTGCATGCAGTCAACCAAGTCAAAGCCAAAGAAATATGGCCCGGGCTCAAGTGACTTCTTCAAGCTTAGTGTGCAATGCTGGGCTCTCAACAAGTTTCACCACAGAGGAAATCACTGGAAGTGTGTGGATGATTTCAAGAGTCAATGAGGATGTACCTTGTAATTAGCCTCACAGACATTGGTTCACTTCCACGTACATATATTGTAGCATTGTGCATAGCTGGTGATCATATAAGGATGACTCCAGATATGCCTCCATACATAGCTAGTGATCATATAAGGATGACTCCAGATATGCCTTCATACATAGCTAGTGATCATATAAGGATGACTCCAGATATGCCTCCATACATAGCTAGTGATCACATAAGGATGACTCCAGATATGCCTCCATACATAGCTAGTGATCATATAAGGATGACTCCAGATATGCCTCCATACATAGCTAGTGATCATATAAGGATGACTCCAGATATGCCTCCATACATAGCTAGTGATCATATAAGGAAGACTCCAGATATGCCTCCATACATAGCTAGTGATCACATAAGGATGACTCCAGATATGCCTCCATACATAGATAGTGATCACATAAGGATGACTCCAGATATGCCTCCATACATAGCTAGTGATCATATAAGGAAGACCCAGATATGCTCCGTGCATCATTTTATAAAGTAAAGTGCTATATACCACATTAACATTACAACTCAACGTCACATCTAACCTGTTGAACACGTGACTTCATAGCGGGCAGCAACTTGAGTTGTCTATACCAGGGGTTCTCAATATTTTTTTTGGGGCCCATGGTCCCCTTCTGAGCCTGATTTACCTCTGTGGCCCCCGCATAGTCGTTATTAGCTGGAAAAAGGTTCTTTACTACCTTACTGTGGCCCCCGCATAGTCGTTATTAACTGGAAAAAGGTTCTTTACTACCTTACTGTGGCCCCCGCTTAGTCGTTATTAACTGGAAAAGGGTTCTTTACTACCTTACTGTGGCGCCCGAATAGTCATTATTAACTGGAAAAAGGTTCTTTACTGCCTTACTGTGGCCCCTGCATAGTCTTTATTAACTGGAAAAAGTTCTTTACTACCTTATTGTGGGCCCCGCATAGTCGTTATTAACTGGAAAAAGGTTCTTTATTACCTTACTGTGGCCCCCGCATAGTCATTATTAACTGGAAAAAGGTTCTTTACTACCTTACTGTGGCCCCCACATAGTAGTTATTAACTGGAAAAAGGTTCTTTACTACCTTACTGTGGTCCCCGCATAGTCGTTATTAACTAAAAAAAAGGTTCTTTACTACCTTACTGTCGTGTGGTAAGTCACTGGGGCAACTACTACAGTAGTTTTTGCCAGGAATAGTCTATGAGATATAGATATAAGGTCTCTAGAAATTGGCTCGTTAAGAAAGAATAAAGACCTATTCGAGATAGGGACAAGAATACAGGAATGCGAATGCTTTCCACTAGACAGTGTTTTCTAATTAATTATGGAAAGAGTTCTGTTTCCCCACGACCTTAGCTTCTGCCCTTAGATCCCGTAAAGAAAAAGCCCCCAACCTCATCTGAGTAGAGAAAGGTTCCTATAGGTGAATATGTAACACCGACAGCACGAGTGATACATTAACAAACTCTTGATAATGATCAACCGATCGTTGGGTTTATTAATGAAATATCCACACATATAGGGTTAGTAATGGTTAGAACGTGATGATGGTGAAAGACGATTCACACAAAACACACAGATGAGATAATAAAATTACAGTTAATTAAGTAATAGTTAATTAAGAATGAACTGGTGTAAAGTGAAATGATGATGTGATATGATACGTGTTACCAAAATGGTGAGTACTCTACACAGTCCATGTGTCTCTAAATGCTTCTCCTAGATATGAGGATTCACATGTATGCATAAAATGTCCCAAGTTGTTATACGTTATGTCGAGTGGGGTATCTCTAAGCTGAGGACGTTCTGATGAATACTGTTGTCGTACGGAGAACGCTGACGAGATATCTATGTATATTCCTTCACTGTTTGAGTATATCTCTGTAGTGTTGATCAACAGTTAATAGTTGTCATATGAACAAAAGGTCTGTTGTCTAATCTCCCGACGGTACTGGTCAGACTGGATATCTTCACGAAATGTTAGTGATATGTAGACTCATAATCTTGCGTATGTAGTCGTGATTCATATACTTTCGAGTCTGCTTCATAAAATGCGCTTAAGAGTGTGTTGCACGTGGTATAAATATGCGATTCCTCTTTTGAGCTCTTTTGCTTGACTTCAGATAATAATGATCTTTCGAGTGATTAGAATTTATGATGACTCTGTATTGAACTTGTGATAACTCGGTATTGAACTTGTGAGCAAGCAGTATATGGTGACGAAAAATGCTGCGTCCACCTTATGACTTGTGGGTGAGACAATATTCCTTTTTAATTGAGGAATGAAAGATGTCCTATGGCGAATTCTGCTAGCCAAATGTCCGTTTTTAATAACTTATTTCTGGTTAGACGCCAGACACGTTGCGTGTAGACTCAGACTTCTGATGAACTGAGACACACAAAAGTCTTCGTAAGTTTTCACATTTAACATCACTGGTTGACTTGCATTTAAACTATTGCTCATTATTCATCTCTCTCTCTCTCTCTGAGTTCAATTCTAATGATGTTAAATATCTTGTGCATGAGAGTGTGTGCGCATGGGAGACTGTGATGATGATAAAGGTGAAATATGAACTATTAATTACCTCCTATCATCCTATCATCTTCTAGGAAAATCTTCTGATTTTATTAATCAGTTATGCCAAGAATTATTTGAAACTTTATCTTTCGCACATTTTAGCTGTGAGGTTAAAATAAACAAAAATAAGAAAATGTATTAATAAGTATAAGATCTACTAACCTTCTTTTCCCTTCGCAAAATCCTTTAAGAACACAATTAATCACAGAACTGAATTATCATCCACTCTGAATACACACGTGTATTAGGCTATGCGTTTTTGGGGGTTTAATCTCTTCCTCACAAGGTAAAAAAACTGGACTTCCACACTCTAGTAGATTATGCGGTATTATATATTTCTGGAAGTCACCTGGCCAAGCTGGGCATCGAATGTGGTAAACCAACGCTTGTCTGAACCGCGGTGAGACGTTTTCCCCTGGCCAATCTGGGCGTCCAATGTGGTGTCACAGAAATTACCGCATGCCCATGTTTGATTCGGATGACCATATGTGTTTTTACCTGATTTATCACGATGCAATATGGGCTTCAAACGATAATGTCGGGCATGTGGACTCAATCAAAGGATTTTATTTCCCCCGATGAAAGAGCAAATGTGGTTCTCTAGATACCGGTTGCGAGTAATCACAACGATGATATAGCAAATATGGATCGCAAATGTTGCATGAAAGAGCAAATGTCGGAGAAAATACAATACGAAAGATGTAGGAAAAGATAGAGCAATAAGGCCTTTGCGCTCGTTTATCACAATAGCCCCTCCTCAAGTGTGATGTCAATCGTACTCAGGAGAGCTAAGCCTTCTTGCTCGGGATTCCTTAATCATTTTCCTCATCTTCGTTTTTCTCTTCGGTTTCCACCCTTTCCTCTACTTGTTTGTGCTCTCCGTCCTGCCTCATAGGATGACGGCTTAAAAAATCCGCTCCTACGTTATGTTTTCCTTGGATATAGTCCACTTGGAACGTGTAAGGTTGTAGAACAAGCGACCACCTCATCAGTCTAGCATTCAAATTTTTTGAATTGGCGAGGAAGGTCAGAGGTTGTGATCACTCTGGATTGTAAATTTCCTTCCGTATAGGTATGCTTGAAATTTTTGTATTCCCTAGACGAGGGACAAACATTCCTTTTCGATTGTGGAATAGTTTTGTTCTGCTCGGTTTAACTTCCGACTCGCATATGCGACCGGAAATAGATTTGGTGGGCTTCTGTCATCTGGCTGTAGTAATGTAGCCCCGATTCCAATGTTACTGGCATCTGTGCGCAAGATGAATTTTCTAGTTAAATCCGGAAGCCGTAAAATAGGTTTTGTGGTGAGTTTCTCTTTTAAGAGTGCATATGCATGTTCACATTCTGCTGACCATGTCACTTTATCTGGGTTTCCTTTCTTGGTTAGCGATGTAAGCGGCGCACAGAGGCTATTAAAATCCTTTATATATCTCTGGTAGAATTTACAGAGAGATACAAATGACCGGACATCCCTTTTAGTGGACGGTCTCGGTGCATTTCTCAACTTCTCAACGTTTTGAGTCACGGGGAACATGGTCCCATGGGATATAGTATGTCCTAGGAACTCTAGCTGTTCACACCCAATTTGACATTTGGTTGGGCGGGCGGTTAGTCCCGCTTCTCTGAGTCTGTTAAACAGCAAGGATAGCGCTGATATATGTTCTTCAAACGATTCAGTAGCTACTAGGATATCATCCATAAAATTGCTGATGGCGGAATGATTCAAAGGATCCAATAACTTTCGCATCATCCTTGTGAAGACACTAGGAGCATTGTTCAGTCCAAATGGCATCACATTAAACTCGAAGTGTCCATCTGGAGTACTGAAGGCTAACAGGTTCCTCACCTCAGCTTTTACCGGTATTTGATAGTACCCTTTACTGAGGTCGATCTTTGAAAAATAGCGAGCCCTGCTCAGCTTAGTAAATAGCTGGTTCTGGTCCGGTAACGGTTCTGGCTGGAACTGTGTTAACGCATTCAGCTGTCGGTAGTCGATGCACAGGCGGTGTTCTCCACTGGGTTTGCGTAACAGCACTACTCCCGCACTGTAAGGGGACTCCGACTTCGAAATTATGCCTTCCTTAAGTAAGTAATCAATTTCTTGCTTTAATGCCGTCGCCTTGGCATACGGAATCGGATAGGTTCTCATTCGGACGGGCGTAGGATCCGTGACTTCCATGTCAAACTCCATCAGGTTTGTCCGGCCCGGTTTGTCTGTCAGAGAGTCGGCGTGGTTTTCCATCAATCTCCTTACTTTTTCTTGCTGGGCTTCCGTTAAGGTGGAGCTTATTTTCACATCTAAATGTGATTCCTCCTGTATCACCGGGTACTCTATGGATGATAATGGCTCTTCTTCCATTTGCATAGCAATGGCCATAGTCATGAGGTGCGCTGGTTCGGCAGGGGCTCGCTCGTAAAACTTCTTAAGCAGATTTAAGTGGTAAATTTTCTGCTTTCCGTTCACGGCGATTTTATAGTTGGTGCGAGAAATCTTTTCCGCCACTTTGTAGGGTCCCCTCCAGCAAATCTGCAATTTATTACTGCTACTTGGCAGAAGAAGTAGCACCTTCTCTCCTACTGCTAGTTCTCGGTCCTTCGCATTGCGATTGTAATATTTGGCATGTTTCCGCCTAGCCTCCCGTACTTTCGCTGTGGCTAATTCCCAGCCAGTCTTCAGGCGTTGTTTCAAGTCTGTGACGTACTGGAAGGCTGATGTGACAGTGTCGTCTGCCTTGGCATCTGTCCATGTTCTTAGTAATGCTTCTAATGGACCTTTAATAGGTCTTCCGAAGAGTAATGTGGCCGGAGGAACTCCAGTTGACGCATGCGGTACTTCCCTATAAGCAAATAATGCGGCAGGAAGATACTGATCCCAAGTTTCTGGCTTCTCCTGTGCCAACTTCCGAAGAATAGAGGTGAGCGTCCCGTTAAACCGCTCTACTTGCCCGTTACTTTGGGGGTGATAGGGCGAAGTATGGATATGCCTAGTCTTGAATATTCTAAGCACCTCCTCTGTCAACTTGCCTCTAAATTGTGACCCGTTGTCTGTGAGAATTTCATGCGGGAAGCCCAATCTAGTAAAGATATTCAGTAAAGCGTCAGCTACATGCACTGAGTCGCATGCTGGCATGGCTATGGCTTCGCCCCACATGGAACAGGTGTCCACTAAGGTAAGGATATGGGAGTTCCTCTTCTTAGTTCTCAGCAGAGGTCCAATTATATCCACGGCCACTCTTTCAAATGGGGTGCCCAAGATTGGCATCTCCTCAAGGGTCGCGGGTGCCGTCCAGTGTTTTGGTGCAACTTTCTGGCACTGAGGACAAGACTTGACGAAACGTTCAATGTCGCCGGTGATCCCTGGCCAATAATAGTGGCAGGCGATCCTTTGAGTCGTGGCGCTCATTCCCATGTGTCCACTAAATGGGATAGAGTGGCCCATCTCAAGCACCTGGTTCCTATAGGTTGCAGGAACTACTAATTGGTTGTGTTCCTGTCCTTCGTTTCCAGCTCGGCGATACATCAATCCATTTTTCATAAAGAAGTCTCCCTTGGTAGGTGGGTTGTGTGTCCTAGGTAATTTTTTAAAACAGGGCGCCAGTGAGGAATCTTCCCTTTGGGCCCTCTTCAATTCCTCGGGGAGGATATTGGTAGGAGGTTCCTGCTCTGCGTCTTTTCTTGACTGTCCTCTAGTCTGTACGGCCGCCATGACTAGTGGTTGAGTAGGTTCTCCAAGGAACACATATCTACATCCCAAGATTAAAGAGTAGATTGGTTCTTCCATGATAGCTGCACGAATCTCTCCTGTCACATAACGAGATTCCACTCTGATAAGTGCAATTGGCAGTGTCATGGGTGCAACATCCTTCGTCGGACCTTGGATGTCGACACTCTCTTCTGTTATTTGGTCAGGGGTGACAAGAGATGCCCTGACCACCGCATCGAAAGCAAGTCCTGTATCATAAAGGCACTCCACAGATTGTCCGTTTACGAGGACTGATTCGATGACGGGAGGATGAGAAACGTTTCCGGTCCTCTGCTCCTTCTGGGGTGACGATTTTGTCTGCAGACAGGCAGCATGTTGGGGAGGAGGTCTGCGCTTGCACTCATTAGTGTTGTGATTGTTCAAGCGACAGTACTTGCACCATTTATCTCCCTGTCTCTGGTGCGGCGCAGCATTTTTCTTGTTTTGCTCTTTGTAGTTATCTTTTTTGTGTGCTGTTTATGCGAGATGTGTGGTCCTTTGCTTTGTTGGTCTGGTTGGGAGCGAGCAGGTTGCTTTGGCGCCTGATCCGAAAACTTCTTTCTGGCTCCTTGAGACTCCATGAGAGCATTTTGGAATCGCTCTGCCAGTGTAAGAATATTTTCTAACCGGTCAGCGCCGTTTTTCAGTGAGAAATCTACGCATTTCCACCGACATAGACCTTTTCAGTTGCTCTATCACAATCAGCTCTTTCAACCCGTCATAGTTCTCGGTAAAGTTTCCCAGTGTACACCACTTCACTAGGTAGTCTTCAATACGGGCTGCAAACTGTGAGAAAGTCTCTCCTGCATCCTTCCTAGAACCTCGAAATTTTTTTCGGTAAGCCTCTGAATGAAGCTCGTACCTCACCAAGAGAGCTTTTTTCAATGCCTGGTAGTCATCTTGCTCTCCGGCCGGAAGTTTATTAAAAAACTTCGTAGGCGGCTCCTCTTAGGCCCTGGGAAAGTTTCAAGTTCCACTTCCGTTCTTCAAGCCCAAACCCTGTTGCAAAGCGTTCAAAGCGGTCTAAAAAGGCGTCCATGGTATCGTTCCTTTCTGAAAAAGGTTCCAGCGGAAAGTTCATGGCATTGGGTGGTGCAGGTTGCGAAGTAGGCACACCATCTGAGCGGGGTGAGTACCCTCCATCCAAGTTGGAAGCCGCTGCACTTTTTGCCAGCTCTATCTGATTGGTCTGCCCCTGGATTTCCAGTTGCTTCATCTTAAGTGCATGCTCTGCTGCTGCTTTCTCTTTACGCTCCGCTGCTTCTGCTGCTTCTTTCCGCTCCGCTGCTTCTGCTGCGGCTTTCCGCTCCGCTGCTTCTGTTGCTTCTTTCCGCTCCGCTGCTTCTGCTGCGGCTTTCCCCTTCCGCTCCGCTGCTTCTGCTGCGGCTTTCTCCTTCTCCATTGCAAGTTTCTGCACTTCTATCTCTCTTGCATGGAGTTTATCAGTCTCCTCACTCACAAATTTCATCAGATCTTTTCCACTTAACCCGTATTCACGCCCTGCCTCCATTAAACTAGTTCTAATTTTTGCGGCATCTGCCATGATATGCAGTATGGGTTCACGAAGGGAAAAATTGGCAGTGACCTCCAAGCAAATTGTTTAGACTCGCACGAGTAATTATCTCTTTAAAACCAGCTAGGTTTAAATTAATAATCAAGTTCAAATAGTTCTTTAAAAAAAATCACTCACTTAGCGTATTCTGAAAATTATATAACAGATTATCTCGAAGTTTTCTATGAAAAATTTGCTAAATATTTATGATAAAAATTTTCCCAGCAGTTACAGAAAAAGACTTTTTTTTAAAATCAGTTCCTTACAGTATCTTCTGTTCTCAAAAAGTGCTTACTCTGTCCGTTTGATACTCAATTTAAAAAGTATCACTCGTGCTTTAGAGATATAAATTATCCCCCCTATGAAATAGACAAATTATAGTAAGAGTCAGTCTAGAAGGTAATCCCTCAAAATGCCAACAAATTTTGCAATTATCGCAACTGTATAGCAGGGATGAAAATGTGATTTATCACCCTTCTAAGTCCGGGTTCACTAATCCCAAGACGAGTCCACAATTGTCGTGTGGTGAGTCACTGGGGCAACTACTACAGTAGTTTTTGCCAGGAATAGTCTATGAGATATAGATATAAGGTCTCTAGAAATTGGCTCGTTAAGAAAGAATAAAGACCTATTCGAGATAGGGACAAGAAGACAGGAATGCGAATGCTTTCCACTAGACAGTGTTTTCTAATTAATTATGGAAAGAGTTCTGTTTCCCCACGACCTTAGCTTCTGCCCTTAGATCCCGTAAAGAAAAAGCCCCCAACCTCATCTGAGTAGAGAAAGGTTCCTATAGGTGAATATGTAACACCGACAGCACGAGTGATACATTAACAAACTCTTGATAATGATCAACCGATCGTTGGGTTTATTAATGAAATATCCACACATATAGGGTTAGTAATGGTTAGAACGTGATGATGGTGAAAGACGATTCACACAAAACACACAGATGAGATAATAAAATTACAGTTAATTAAGTAATAGTTAATTAAGAATGAACTGGTGTAAAGTGAAATGATGATGTGATATGATACGTGTTACCAAAATGGTGAGTACTCTACACAGTCCATGTGTCTCTAAATGCTTCTCCTAGATATGAGGATTCACATGTATGCATAAAATGTCCCAAGTTGTTATACGTTATGTCGAGTGGGGTATCTCTAAGCTGAGGACGTTCTGATGAATACTGTTGTCGTACGGAGAACGCTGACGAGATATCTATGTATATTCCTTCACTGTTTGAGTATATCTCTGTAGTGTTGATCAACAGTTAATAGCTGTCATATGAACAAAAGGTCTGTTGTCTAATCTCCCGACGGTACTGGTCAGACTGGATATCTTCACGAAATGTTAGTGATATGTAGACTCATAATCTTGCGTATGTAGTCGTGATTCATATACTTTCGAGTCTGCTTCATAAAATGCGCTTAAGAGTGTGTTGCACGTGGTATAAATATGCGATTCCTCTTTTGAGCTCTTTTGCTTGACTTCAGATAATAATGATCTTTCGAGTGATTAGAATTTATGATGACTCTGTATTGAACTTGTGATAACGATGTATTGAACTTGTGAGCAAGCAGTATATGGTGACGAAAAATGCTGCGTCCACCTTATGACTTGTGGGTGAGACAATATTCCTTTTTAATTGAGGAATGAAAGATGTCCTATGGCGAATTCTGCTAGCCAAATGTCCGTTTTTTAATAACTTATTTCTGGTTAGACGTCAGACACGTTGCGTGTAGACTCAGACTTCTGATGAACTGAAGACACACAAAAGTCTTCGTAAGTTTTCACATTTAACATCACTGGTTGACTTGCATTTAAACTATTGCTCATTATTCATCTCTCTCTCTCTCTGAGTTCAATTCTAATGATGTTAAATATCTTGTGCATGAGAGTGTGTGCGCATGGGAGACTGTGATGATGATAAAGGTGAAATATGAACTATTAATTACCTCCTATCATCCTATCATCTTCTAGGAAAATCTTCTGATTTTATTAATCAGTTATGCCAAGAATTATTTGAAACTTTATCTTTCGCACATTTTAGCTGTGAGGTTAAAATAAACAAAAATAAGAAAATGTATTAATAAGTATAAGATCTACTAACCTTCTTTTCCCTTCGCAAAATCCTTTAAGAACACAATTAATCACAGAACTGAATTATCATCCACTCTGAATAAACACGTGTATTAGGCTATGCGTTTTTGGGGGTTTAATCTCTTCCTCACAAGGTAAAAAAACTGGACTTCCACACTCTAGTAGATTATGCGGTATTATATATTTCTGGAAGTCACCTGGCCAAGCTGGGCATCCAATGTGGTAAACCAACGCTTGTCTGAACCGCGGTGAGACGTTTTCCCCTGGCCAATCTGGGCGTCCAATGTGGTGTCACAGAAATTACCGCATGCCCATGTTTGATTCGGATGACCATATGTGTTTTTACCTGATTTATCACGATGCAATGTGGGCTTCAAACGATAATGTCGGGCATGTGGACTCAATCAAAGGATTTTATTTCCCCCGATGAAAGAGCAAATGTGGTTCTCTAGATACCGGTTGCGAGTAATCACAACGATGAAATAGCAAATATGGATCGCAAATGTTGCATGAAAGAGCAAATGTCGGAGAAAATACAATACGAAAGATGTAGGAAAAGATAGAGCAATAAGGCCTTTGCGCTCGTTTATCACAATAGCCCCTCCTCAAGTGTGATGTCAATCGTACTCAGGAGAGCTAAGCCTTCTTGCTCGGGATTCCTTAATCATTTTCCTCATCTTCGTTTTTCTCTTCGGTTTCCACCCTTTCCTCTACTTGTTTGTGCTCTCCGTCCTGCCTCATAGGATGACGGCTTAAAAAATCCGCTCCTACGTTATGTTTTCCTTGGATATAGTCCACTTGGAACGTGTAAGGTTGTAGAACAAGCGACCACCTCATCAGTCTAGCATTCAAATTCTTTGAATTGGCGAGGAAGGTCAGAGGTTGGTGATCACTCTGGATTGTAAATTTCCTTCCGTACAGGTATGCTTGAAATTTTTGTATTCCCCAGACGAGGGACAAACATTCCTTTTCGATTGTGGAATAGTTTTGTTCTGCTCGGTTTAACTTCCGACTCGCATATGCGACCGGAAATAGATTTGGTGGGCTTCTGTCATCTGGCTGTAGTAATGTAGCCCCGATTCCAATGTTACTGGCATCTGTGCGCAAGATGAATTTTCTAGTTAAATCCGGAAGCCGTAAAATAGGTTTTGTGGTGAGTTTCTCTTTTAAGAGTGCATATGCATGTTCACATTCTGCTGACCATGTCACTTTATCTGGGTTTCCTTTCTTGGTTAGCGATGTAAGCGGCGCACAGAGGCTATTAAAATCCTTTATATATCTCTGGTAGAATCCACAGAGAGATACAAATGACCGGACATCCCTTTTAGTGGACGGTCTCGGTGCATTTCTCAGCTTCTCAACGTTTTGAGTCTCGGGGAACATGGTCCCATGGGATATAGTATGTCCTAGGAACTCTAGCTGTTCACACCCAATTTGACATTTGGTTGGGCGGGCGGTTAGTCCCGCTTCTCTGAGTCTGTTAAACAGCAAGGATAGCGCTGATATATGTTCTTCAAACGATTCAGTAGCTACTAGGATATCATCCATAAAATTGCTGATGGCGGAATGATTCAAAGGATCCAATAACTTTCGCATCATCCTTGTGAAGACACTAGGAGCATTGTTCAGTCCAAATGGCATCACATTAAACTCGAAGTGTCCATCTGGAGTACTGAAGGCTAACAGGTTCCTCACCTCAGCTTTTACCGGTATTTGATAGTACCCTTTACTGAGGTCGATCTTTGAAAAATAGCGAGCCCTGCTCAGCTTAGTAAATAGCTGGTTCTGGTCCGGTAACGGTTCTGGCTGGAACTGTGTTAACGCATTCAGCTGTCGGTAGTCGATGCACAGGCGGTGTTCTCCACTGGGTTTGCGTAACAGCACCACTCCCGCACTGTAAGGGGACTCCGACTTCGAAATTATGCCTTCCTTAAGTAAGTAATCAATTTCTTGCTTTAATGCCGTCGCCTTGGCATACGGAATCGGATAGGTTCTCATTCGGACGGGCGTAGGATCCGTGACTTCCATGTCAAACTCCATCAGGTTTGTCCGGCCCGGTTTGTCTGTCAGAGAGTCGGCGTGGTTTTCCATCAATCTCCTTACTTTTTCTTGCTGGGCTTCCGTTAGGGTGGAGCTTATTTTCACATCTAAATGTGATTCCTCCTGTATCACCGGGTACTCTACGGATGATAATGGCTCTTCTTCCATTTGCATAGCAATGGCCATAGTCATGAGGTGCGCTGGTTCGGCAGGGGCTCGCTCGTAAAACTTCTTAAGCAGATTTAAGTGGTAAATTTTCTGCTTTCCGTTCACGGCGATTTTATAGTTGGTGCGAGAAATCTTTTCCGCCACTTTGTAGGGTCCCCTCCAGCAAATCTGCAATTTATTACTGCTACTTGGCAGAAGAAGTAGCACCTTCTCTCCTACTGCTAGTTCTCGGTCCTTCGCATTGCGATTGTAATATTTGGCATGTTTCCGCCTAGCCTCCCGTACTTTCGCTGTGGCTAATTCCCAGCCAGTCTTCAGGCGTTGTTTCAAGTCTGTGACGTACTGGAAGGCTGATGTGACAGTGTCGTCTGCCTTGGCATCTGTCCATGTTCTTAGTAATGCTTCTAATGGACCTTTAATAGGTCTTCCGAAGAGTAATGTGGCCGGAGGAACTCCAGTTGACGCATGCGGTACTTCCCTATAAGCAAATAATGCGGCAGGAAGATACTGATCCCAAGTTTCTGGCTTCTCCTGTGCCAACTTCCGAAGAATAGAGGTGAGCGTCCCGTTAAACCGCTCTACTTGCCCGTTACTTTGGGGGTGATAGGGCGAAGTATGGATATGCCTAGTCTTGAATATTCTAAGCACCTCCTCTGTCAACTTGCCTCTAAATTGTGACCCGTTGTCTGTGAGAATTTCATGCGGGAAGCCCAATCTAGTAAAGATATTCAGTAAAGCGTCAGCTACATGCACTGAGTCGCATGCTGGCATGGCTATGGCTTCGCCCCACATGGAACAGGTGTCCACTAAGGTAAGGATATGGGAGTTCCTCTTCTTAGTTCTCAGCAGAGGTCCAATTATATCCACGGCCACTCTTTCAAATGGGGTGCCCAAGATTGGCATCTCCCCAAGGGTCGCGGGTGCCGTCCAGTGTTTTGGTGCAACTTTCTGGCACTGAGGACAAGACTTGACGAAACGTTCAATGTCGCCGGTGATCCCTGGCCAATAATAGTGGCAGGCGATCCTTTGAGTCGTGGCGCTCATTCCCATGTGTCCACTAAATGGGATAGAGTGGCCCATCTCAAGCACCTGGTTCCTATAGGTTGCAGGAACTACTAATTGGTTGTGTTCCTGTCCTTCATTTCCAGCTCGGCGATACATCAATCCATTTTTCATAAAGAAGTCTCCCTTGGTAGGTGGGTTGTTGTGTGTCCTAGGTAATTTTTTAAAACAGGGCGCCAGTGAGGAATCTTCCCTTTGGGCCCTCTTCAATTCCTCGGGGAGGATATTGGTAGGAGGTTCCTGCTCTGCGTCTTTTCTTGACTGTCCTCTAGTCTGTACGGCCGCCATGACTAGTGGTTGAGTAGGTTCTCCAAGGAACACATATCTACATCCCAAGATTAAAGAGTAGATTGGTTCTTCCATGATAGCTGCACGAATCTCTCCTGTCACATAACGAGATTCCACTCTGATAAGTGCAATTGGCAGTGTCATGGGTGCAACATCCTTCGTCGGACCTTGGATGTCGACACTCTCTTCTGTTATTTGGTCAGGGGTGACAAGAGATGCCCTGACCACCGCATCGAAAGCAAGTCCTGTATCATAAAGGCACTCCACAGATTGTCCGTTTACGAGGACTGATTCGATGACGGGAGGATGAGAAACGTTTCCGGTCCTCTGCTCCTTCTGGGGTGACGATTTTGTCTGCAGACAGGCAGCATGTTGGGGAGGAGGTCTGCGCTTGCACTCATTAGTGTTGTGATTGTTCAAGCGACAGTACTTGCACCATTTATCTCCCTGTCTCTGGTGCGGCGCAGCATTTTTCTTGTTTTGCTCTTTGTAGTTATCTTGTTTTGCGTGCTGTTTATGCGAGATGTGTGGTCCTTTGCTTTGTTGGTCTGGTTGGGAGCGAGCAGGTTGCTTTGGCGCCTGATCCGAAAACTTCTTTCTGGCTCCTTGAGACTCCATGAGAGCATTTTGGAATCGCTCTGCCAGTGTAAGAATATTTTCTAACCGGTCAGCGCCGTTTTCAGTGAGAAATCTACGCATTTCCACCGACATAGACTCTTTTAGTTGCTCTATCACAATCAGCTCTTTCAACCCGTCATAGTTCTCGGTAAAGTTTCCCAGTGTACACCACTTCACTAGGTAGTCTTCAATACGGGCTGCAAACTGTGAGAAAGTCTCTCCTGCATCCTTCCTAGAACCTCGAAATTTTTTTCGGTAAGCCTCTGAATGAAGCTCGTACCTCACCAAGAGAGCTTTTTTCAATGCCTGGTAGTCATCTTGCTCTCCGGCCGGAAGTTTATTAAAAACTTCGTAGGCGGCTCCTCTTAGGCCCTGGGAAAGTTTCAAGTTCCACTTCCGTTCTTCAAGCCCAAACCCTGTTGCAAAGCGTTCAAAGCGGTCTAAAAAGGCGTCCATGGTATCGTTCCTTTCTGAAAAAGGTTCCAGCGGAAAGTTCATGGCATTGGGTGGTGCAGGTTGCGAAGTAGGCACACCATCTGAGCGGGGTGAGTACCCTCCATCCAAGTTGGAAGCCGCTGCACTTTTTGCCAGCTCTATCTGATTGGTCTGCCCCTGGATTTCCAGTTGCTTCATCTTAAGTGCATGCTCTGCTGCTGCTTTCTCTTTACGCTCCGCTGCTTCTGCTGCTTCTTTCCGCTCCGCTGCTTCTGCTGCGGCTTTCCGCTCCGCTGCTTCTGTTGCTTCTTTCCGCTCCGCTGCTTCTGCTGCGGCTTTCCCCTTCCGCTCCGCTGCTTCTGCTGCGGCTTTCTCCTTCTCCATTGCAAGTTTCTGCACTTCTATCTCTCTTGCATGGAGTTTATCAGTCTCCTCACTCACAAATTTCATCAGATCTTTTCCACTTAACCCGTATTCACGCCCTGCCTCCATTAAACTAGTTCTAATTTTTGCGGCATCTGCCATGATATGCAGTATGGGTTCACGAAGGGAAAAATTGGCAGTGACCTCCAAGCAAATTGTTTAGACTCGCACGAGTAATTATCTCTTTAAAACCAGCTAGGTTTAAATTAATAATCAAGTTCAAATAGTTCTTTAAAAAAAAATCACTCACTTAGCGTATTCTGAAAATTATATAACAGATTATCTCGAAGTTTTCTATGAAAAATTTGCTAAATATTTATGATAAAAATTTTCCCAGCAGTTACAGAAAAAGATTTTTTTTTAAAAATCAGTTCCTTACAGTATCTTCTGTTCTCAAAAAGTGCTTACTCTGTCCGTTTGATACTCAATTTAAAAAGTATCACTCGTGCTTTAGAGATATAAATTATCCCCCCTATGAAATAGACAAATTATAGTAAGAGTCAGTCTAGAAGGTAATCCCTCAAAATGCCAACAAATTTTGCAATTATCGCAACTGTATAGCAGGGATGAAAATGTGATTTATCACCCTTCTAAGTCCGGGTTCACTAATCCCAAGACGAGTCCACAATTGTCGTGTGGTGAGTCACTGGGGCAACTACTACAGTAGTTTTTGCCAGGAATAGTCTATGAGATATAGATATAAGGTCTCTAGAAATTGGCTCGTTAAGAAAGAATAAAGACCTATTCGAGATAGGGACAAGAAGACAGGAATGCGAATGCTTTCCACTAGACAGTGTTTTCTAATTAATTATGGAAAGAGTTCTGTTTCCCCACGACCTTAGCTTCTGCCCTTAGATCCCGTAAAGAAAAAGCCCCCAACCTCATCTGAGTAGAGAAAGGTTCCTATAGGTGAATATGTAACACCGACAGCACGAGTGATACATTAACAAACTCTTGATAATGATCAACCGATCGTTGGGTTTATTAATGAAATATCCACACATATAGGGTTAGTAATGGTTAGAACGTGATGATGGTGAAAGACGATTCACACAAAACACACAGATGAGATAATAAAATTACAGTTAATTAAGTAATAGTTAATTAAGAATGAACTGGTGTAAAGTGAAATGATGATGTGATATGATACGTGTTACCAAAATGGTGAGTACTCTACACAGTCCATGTGTCTCTAAATGCTTCTCCTAGATATGAGGATTCACATGTATGCATAAAATGTCCCAAGTTGTTATACGTTATGTCGAGTGGGGTATCTCTAAGCTGAGGACGTTCTGATGAATACTGTTGTCGTACGGAGAACGCTGACGAGATATCTATGTATATTCCTTCACTGTTTGAGTATATCTCTGTAGTGTTGATCAACAGTTAATAGCTGTCATATGAACAAAAGGTCTGTTGTCTAATCTCCCGACGGTACTGGTCAGACTGGATATCTTCACGAAATGTTAGTGATATGTAGACTCATAATCTTGCGTATGTAGTCGTGATTCATATACTTTCGAGTCTGCTTCATAAAATGCGCTTAAGAGTGTGTTGCACGTGGTATAAATATGCGATTCCTCTTTTGAGCTCTTTTGCTTGACTTCAGATAATAATGATCTTTCGAGTGATTAGAATTTATGATGACTCTGTATTGAACTTGTGATAACGATGTATTGAACTTGTGAGCAAGCAGTATATGGTGACGAAAAATGCTGCGTCCACCTTATGACTTGTGGGTGAGACAATATTCCTTTTTAATTGAGGAATGAAAGATGTCCTATGGCGAATTCTGCTAGCCAAATGTCCGTTTTTAATAACTTATTTCTGGTTAGACGTCAGACACGTTGCGTGTAGACTCAGACTTCTGATGAACTGAAGACACACAAAAGTCTTCGTAAGTTTTCACATTTAACATCACTGGTTGACTTGCATTTAAACTATTGCTCATTATTCATCTCTCTCTCTCTCTCTCTGAGTTCAATTCTAATGATGTTAAATATCTTGTGCATGAGAGTGTGTGCGCATGGGAGACTGTGATGATGATAAAGGTGAAATATGAACTATTAATTACCTCCTATCATCCTATCATCTTCTAGGAAAATCTTCTGATTTTATTAATCAGTTATGCCAAGAATTATTTGAAACTTTATCTTTCGCACATTTTAGCTGTGAGGTTAAAATAAACAAAAATAAGAAAATGTATTAATAAGTATAAGATCTACTAACCTTCTTTTCCCTTCGCAAAATCCTTTAAGAACACAATTAATCACAGAACTGAATTATCATCCACTCTGAATAAACACGTGTATTAGGCTATGCGTTTTTGGGTTTAATCTCTTCCTCACAAGGTAAAAAAACTGGACTTCTACACTCTAGTAGATTATGCGGTATTATATATTTCTGGAAGTCACCTGGCCAAGCTGGGCATCCAATGTGGTAAACCAACGCTTGTCTGAACCGCGGTGAGACGTTTTCCCCTGGCCAATCTGGGCGTCCAATGTGGTGTCACAGAAATTACCGCATGCCCATGTTTGATTCGGATGACCATATGTGTTTTTACCTGATTTATCACGATGCAATGTGGGCTTCAAACGATAATGTCGGGCATGTGGACTCAATCAAAGGATTTTATTTCCCCCGATGAAAGAGCAAATGTGGTTCTCTAGATACCGGTTGCGAGTAATCACAACGATGAAATAGCAAATATGGATCGCAAATGTTGCATAAAAGAGCAAATGTCGGAGAAAATACAATACGAAAGATGTAGGAAAAGATAGAGCAATAAGGCCTTTGCGCTCGTTTATCACAATAGCCCCTCCTCAAGTGTGATGTCAATCGTACTCAGGAGAGCTAAGCCTTCTTGCTCGGGATTCCTATCATTTTCCTCATCTTCGTTTTTCTCTTCGGTTTCCACCCTTTCCTCTACTTGTTTGTGCTCTCCGTCCTGCCTCATAGGATGACGGCTTAAAAAATCCGCTCCTACGTTATGTTTTCCTTGGATATAGTCCACTTGGAACGTGTAAGGTTGTAGAACAAGCGACCACCTCATCAGTCTAGCATTCAAATTTTTTGAATTGGCGAGGAAGGTCAGAGGTTGGTGATCACTCTGGATTGTAAATTTCCTTCCGTATAGGTATGCTTGAAATTTTTGTATTCCCCAGACGAGGGACAAACATTCCTTTTCGATTGTGGAATAGTTTTGTTCTGCTCGGTTTAACTTCCGACTCGCATATGCGACCGGAAATAGATTTGGTGGGCTTCTGTCATCTGGCTGTAGTAATGTAGCCCCGATTCCAATGTTACTGGCATCTGTGCGCAAGATGAATTTTCTAGTTAAATCCGGAAGCCGTAAAATAGGTTTTGTGGTGAGTTTCTCTTTTAAGAGTGCATATGCATGTTCACATTCTGCTGACCATGTCACTTTATCTGGGTTTCCTTTCTTGGTTAGCGATGTAAGCGGCGCACAGAGGCTATTAAAATCCTTTATATATCTCTGGTAGAATTTACAGAGAGATACAAATGACCGGACATCCCTTTTAGTGGACGGTCTCGGTGCATTTCTCAACTTCTCAACGTTTTGAGTCACGGGGAACATGGTCCCATGGGATATAGTATGTCCTAGGAACTCTAGCTGTTCACACCCAATTTGACATTTGGTTGGGCGGGCGGTTAGTCCCGCTTCTCTGAGTCTGTTAAACAGCAAGGATAGCGCTGATATATGTTCTTCAAACGATTCAGTAGCTACTAGGATATCATCCATAAAATTGCTGATGGCGGAATGATTCAAAGGATCCAATAACTTTCGCATCATCCTTGTGAAGACACTAGGAGCATTGTTCAGTCCAAATGGCATCACATTAAACTCGAAGTGTCCATCTGGAGTACTGAAGGCTAACAGGTTCCTCACCTCAGCTTTTACCGGTATTTGATAGTACCCTTTACTGAGGTCGATCTTTGAAAAATAGCGAGCCCTGCTCAGCTTAGTAAATAGCTGGTTCTGGTCCGGTAACGGTTCTGGCTGGAACTGTGTTAACGCATTCAGCTGTCGGTAGTCGATGCACAGGCGGTGTTCTCCACTGGGTTTGCGTAACAGCACTACTCCCGCACTGTAAGGGGACTCCGACTTCGAAATTATGCCTTCCTTAAGTAAGTAATCAATTTCTTGCTTTAATGCCGTCGCCTTGGCATACGGAATCGGATAGGTTCTCATTCGGACGGGCGTAGGATCCGTGACTTCCATGTCAAACTCCATCAGGTTTGTCCGGCCCGGTTTGTCTGTCAGAGAGTCGGCGTGGTTTTCCATCAATCTCCTTACTTTTTCTTGCTGGGCTTCCGTTAAGGTGGAGCTTATTTTCACATCTAAATGTGATTCCTCCTGTATCACCGGGTACTCTATGGATGATAATGGCTCTTCTTCCATTTGCATAGCAATGGCCATAGTCATGAGGTGCGCTGGTTCGGCAGGGGCTCGCTCGTAAAACTTCTTAAGCAGATTTAAGTGGTAAATTTTCTGCTTTCCGTTCACGGCGATTTTATAGTTGGTGCGAGAAATCTTTTCCGCCACTTTGTAGGGTCCCCTCCAGCAAATCTGCAATTTATTACTGCTACTTGGCAGAAGAAGTAGCACCTTCTCTCCTACTGCTAGTTCTCGGTCCTTCGCATTGCGATTGTAATATTTGGCATGTTTCCGCCTAGCCTCCCGTACTTTCGCTGTGGCTAATTCCCAGCCAGTCTTCAGGCGTTGTTTCAAGTCTGTGACGTACTGGAAGGCTGATGTGACAGTGTCGTCTGCCTTGGCATCTGTCCATGTTCTTAGTAATGCTTCTAATGGACCTTTAATAGGTCTTCCGAAGAGTAATGTGGCCGGAGGAACTCCAGTTGACGCATGCGGTACTTCCCTATAAGCAAATAATGCGGCAGGAAGATACTGATCCCAAGTTTCTGGCTTCTCCTGTGCCAACTTCCGAAGAATAGAGGTGAGCGTCCCGTTAAACCGCTCTACTTGCCCGTTACTTTGGGGGTGATAGGGCGAAGTATGGATATGCCTAGTCTTGAATATTCTAAGCACCTCCTCTGTCAACTTGCCTCTAAATTGTGACCCGTTGTCTGTGAGAATTTCATGCGGGAAGCCCAATCTAGTAAAGATATCACTGACAAACAACATTTTTCTTTCTTAAATAAGAATAAGTGTTCTTAGGTCAGTTTCTTGCGCTGATTTCAAATCTGAAATCCGTTTATCTCTATCACGTCGGGTTCTTAAGATATTTGTGAATAAATATATTTTTGGGAAACCGTTATTTGCTCCGTTTCATTTTTACTATATAACTTATTAAAAATTAATAAAATGCAAAATAATTCTACTTTTTATACTGCTAAAAGATGCATGACATATGTTACGCTATTTTTCAAATAGTTACTGTATTTTGAAATAATTCTGAGCGAAATATGGCTTCTAGAAGTTGTAGAATCGGTATCGAAACCAGTGCCTCATGATCCAATCACGTGTCCGATCCCAGTTCCACCATAACAATATCCGTTGGACGTGAATGAACCATCAGAAAGTGATAGTTTACCTGCTTTAGAAACTAATTCTGACTCGGATTATATACCGGTGAATGATGGTGTTCACTTAATTAACCATTCAAAACTTTCAGATCTAATACGTGATCTCGCTCTTACCAAAGGACAAGCGGAATTACTCGGTTCGCGACTCAAAGAATGGAATCTTTTAGCGCCCAATACTCCGATATCTAAATTTCGTCATAGACACAGAGAACGTGTTCAATACTTTGAGATGGATGATGGCATTTGCTATTGCAAAGATGTAAACGGTCTAATGGTGCACCTCGGTCGTGAGCACATAGTCAACGAATGGCGACTTTTCATCGATTCTTCCAAGACTAGTCTAAAAGCCGTGTTATTGCATAACGGAAATTTATTTTCATCAATTCCAGTCGCCTACTCTGTTCATATGAAAGAAACTTATGACAATATGGCTATACTTTTGGCAAAAAAAAAGTACAATGACTACCAATGGCGGATTTGTGGAGACCTAAAGGTCATTGCAATTCTCACGGGCATGCAGACTGGGTATACTAAATTTTGTTGCTTCCTATGTGAATGGGACAGCCGCAACAGACAGGAACATTATGCAAGAAAAGGTGTGGCCTATCAGGGATCGTATGCAGCTCTGGCATAAAAATGTAATACATGAGCCATTAGTTAACAAAGACGGCATCATTTTACCACCGTTACATATAAAGTTGGGGCTCATGAAGAATTTCGTAAAAGCGTTAGATAAAACGAGAAAAGCTTTCACTTATCTTGGAGAAAAGTTTCCGCAAGTTAGCGATGCAAAGATAAAGGAAGGTATCTTTGTAGGACCTCAGATTAGGAAAGTTATTGCAGACAAACAATTCGAGAACTTGTTACATGGTAGTGAACTTCGCGCATGGATGGCATTCAAATCGATCGTCGATAACTTTCTGTGAAATCACAAATCTGTCGACTATGTGCATATTGTTAAGCAGTGCATAGATGCATACAGAATTATGGGCTGTAACATGTCCCTCAAAATCCATTTGCTTGATTCTCATCTTGACTTTTTCCCTGACAAACTTGGCGAAGTCAGCGATGAACATGGAGAACGATTCCATCAAGATATCGCCGTAATGGAATCACGCTATCAAGGACGGTGGAGTGTGACCATGCTTGCCGATTATTGTTGGATGCTTCATCGCGATGTACCACATGCCATTCACCGACGAAAGTCGACTGCAAAGAAATTCAAGCCTACATAACTGTTACACTTCTTGTATGAATAATGTTATAATACTTTATGCCTTGTTAAAAAACTTCAATTGCGTATTTCTAGAGATCCCGACCTGATAGAGAAAAACGGTTTGCAGATTTAAAAACAGCGCATTAAAATTCACCAGAAAAACATAGAAATGTTAGAGAAAGAAAAAAAAAGTTTTTTTTTGTTAGTCAGTGTATTCAGTAAAGCGTCAGCTACATGCACTGAGTCGCATGCTGGCATGGCTATGGCTTCGCCCCACATGGAACAGGTGTCCACTAAGGTAAGGATATGGGAGTTCCTCTTCTTAGTTCTCAGCAGAGGTCCAATTATATCCACGGCCACTCTTTCAAATGGGGTGCCCAAGATTGGCATCTCCCCAAGGGTCGCGGGTGCCGTCCAGTGTTTTGGTGCAACTTTCTGGCACTGAGGACAAGACTTGACGAAACGTTCAATGTCGCCGGTGATCCCTGGCCAATAATAGTGGCAGGCGATCCTTTGAGTCGTGGCGCTCATTCCCATGTGTCCACTAAATGGGATAGAGTGGCCCATCTCAAGCACCTGGTTCCTATAGGTTGCAGGAACTACTAATTGGTTGTGTTCCTGTCCTTCGTTTCCAGCTCGGCGATACATCAATCCATTTTTCATAAAGAAGTCTCCCTTGGTAGGTGGGTTGTGTGTCCTAGGTAATTTTTTAAAACAGGGCGCCAGTGAGGAATCTTCCCTTTGGGCCCTCTTCAATTCCTCGGGGAGGATATTGGTAGGAGGTTCCTGCTCTGCGTCTTTTCTTGACTGTCCTCTAGTCTGTACGGCCGCCATGACTAGTGGTTGAGTAGGTTCTCCAAGGAACACATATCTACATCCCAAGATTAAAGAGTAGATTGGTTCTTCCATGATAGCTGCACGAATCTCTCCTGTCACATAACGAGATTCCACTCTGATAAGTGCAATTGGCAGTGTCATGGGTGCAACATCCTTCGTCGGACCTTGGATGTCGACACTCTCTTCTGTTATTTGGTCAGGGGTGACAAGAGATGCCCTGACCACCGCATCGAAAGCAAGTCCTGTATCATAAAGGCACTCCACAGATTGTCCGTTTACGAGGACTGATTCGATGACGGGAGGATGAGAAACGTTTCCGGTCCTCTGCTCCTTCTGGGGTGACGATTTTGTCTGCAGACAGGCAGCATGTTGGGGAGGAGGTCTGCGCTTGCACTCATTAGTGTTGTGATTGTTCAAGCGACAGTACTTGCACCATTTATCTCCCTGTCTCTGGTGCGGCGCAGCATTTTTCTTGTTTTGCTCTTTGTAGTTATCTTTTTTTGCGTGCTGTTTATGCGAGATGTGTGGTCCTTTGCTTTGTTGGTCTGGTTGGGAGCGAGCAGGTTGCTTTGGCGCCTGATCCGAAAACTTCTTTCTGGCTCCTTGAGACTCCATGAGAGCATTTTGGAATCGCTCTGCCAGTGTAAGAATATTTTCTAACCGGTCAGCGCCGTTTTCAGTGAGAAATCTACGCATTTCCACCGACATAGACTCTTTTAGTTGCTCTATCACAATCAGCTCTTTCAACCCGTCATAGTTCTCTGTAAAGTTTCCCAGTGTACACCACTTCACTAGGTAGTCTTCAATACGGGCTGCAAACTGTGAGAAAGTCTCTCCTGCATTCTTCCTAGAACCTCGAAATTTTTTTCGGTAAGCCTCTGAATGAAGCTCGTACCTCACCAAGAGAGCTTTTTTCAATGCCTGGTAGTCATCTTGCTCTCCGGCCGGAAGTTTATTAAAAACTTCGTAGGCGGCTCCTCTTAGGCCCTGGGAAAGTTTCAAGTTCCACTTCCGTTCTTCAAGCCCAAACCCTGTTGCAAAGCGTTCAAAGCGGTCTAAAAAGGCGTCCATGGTATCGTTCCTTTCTGAAAAAGGTTCCAGCGGAAAGTTCATGGCATTGGGTGGTGCAGGTTGCGAAGTAGGCACACCATCTGAGCGGGGTGAGTACCCTCCATCCAAGTTGGAAGCCGCTGCACTTTTTGCCAGCTCTATCTGATTGGTCTGCCCCTGGATTTCCAGTTGCTTCATCTTAAGTGCATGCTCTGCTGCTGCTTTCTCTTTACGCTCCGCTGCTTCTGCTGCTTCTTTCCGCTCCGCTGCTTCTGCTGCGGCTTTCCGCTCCGCTGCTTCTGTTGCTTCTTTCCGCTCCGCTGCTTCTGCTGCGGCTTTCCCCTTCCGCTCCGCTGCTTCTGCTGCGGCTTTCTCCTTCTCCATTGCAAGTTTCTGCACTTCTATCTCTCTTGCATGGAGTTTATCAGTCTCCTCACTCACAAATTTCATCAGATCTTTTCCACTTAACCCGTATTCACGCCCTGCCTCCATTAAACTAGTTCTAATTTTTGCGGCATCTGCCATGATATGCAGTATGGGTTCACGAAGGGAAAAATTGGCAGTGACCTCCAAGCAAATTGTTTAGACTCGCACGAGTAATTATCTCTTTAAAACCAGCTAGGTTTAAATTAATAATCAAGTTCAAATAGTTCTTTTAAAAATATCACTCACTTAGCGTATTCTGAAAATTATATAACAGATTATCTCGAAGTTTTCTATGAAAAATTTGCTAAATATTTATGATAAAAATTTTCCCAGCAGTTACAGAAAAAGATTTTTTTTAAAAATCAGTTCCTTACAGTATCTTCTGTTCTCAAAAAGTGCTTACTCTGTCCGTTTGATACTCAATTTAAAAAGTATCACTCGTGCTTTAGAGATATAAATTATCCCCCCTATGAAATAGACAAATTATAGTAAGAGTCAGTCTAGAAGGTAATCCCTCAAAATGCAAACAAATTTTGAATTTATCGCAACTGTATAGCAGGGATGAAAATGTGATTTATCACCCTTCTAAGTCCGGGTTCACTAATCCCAAGACGAGTCCACAATTGTCGTGTGGTGAGTCACTGGGGCAACTACTACAGTAGTTTTTGCCAGGAATAGTCTATGAGATATAGATATAAGGTCTCTAGAAATTGGCTCGTTAAGAAAGAATAAAGACCTATTCGAGATAGGGACAAGAAGACAGGAATGCGAATGCTTTCCACTAGACAGTGTTTTCTAATTAATTATGGAAAGAGTTCTGTTTCCCCACGACCTTAGCTTCTGCCCTTAGATCCCGTAAAGAAAAAGCCCCCAACCTCATCTGAGTAGAGAAAGGTTTCTATAGGTGAATATGTAACACCGACAGCACGAGTGATACATTAACAAACTCTTGATAATGATCAACCGATCGTTGGGTTTATTAATGAAATATCCACACATATAGGGTTAGTAATGGTTAGAACGTGATGATGGTGAAAGACGATTCACACAAAACACACAGATGAGATAATAAAATTACAGTTAATTAAGTAATAGTTAATTAAGAATGAACTGGTGTAAAGTGAAATGATGATGTGATATGATACGTGTTACCAAAATGGTGAGTACTCTACACAGTCCATGTGTCTCTAAATGCTTCTCCTAGATATGAGGATTCACATGTATGCATAAAATGTCCCAAGTTGTTATACGTTATGTCGAGTGAGGTATCTCTAAGCTGAGGACGTTCTGATGAATACTGTTGTCGTACGGAGAACGCTGACGAGATATCTATGTATATTCCTTCACTGTTTGAGTATATCTCTGTAGTGTTGATCAACAGTTAATAGTTGTCATATGAACAAAAGGTCTGTTGTCTAATCTCCCGACGGTACTGGTCAGACTGGATATCTTCACGAAATGTTAGTGATATGTAGACTCATAATCTTGCGTATGTAGTCGTGATTCATATACTTTCGAGTCTGCTTCATAAAATGCGCTTAAGAGTGTGTTGCACGTGGTATAAATATGCGATTCCTCTTTTGAGCTCTTTTGCTTGACTTCAGATAATAATGATCTTTCGAGTGATTAGAATTTATGATGACTCTGTATTGAACTTGTGATAACTCGGTATTGAACTTGTGAGCAAGCAGTATATGGTGACGAAAAATGCTGCGTCCACCTTATGACTTGTGGGTGAGACAATATTCCTTTTAAATTGAGGAATGAAAGATGTCCTATGGCGAATTCTGCTAGCCAAATGTCCGTTTTTGATAACTTATTTCTGGTTAGACGTCAGACACGTTGCGTGTAGACTCAGACTTCTGATGAACTGAAGACACACAAAAGTCTTCGTAAGTTTTCACATTTAACATCACTGGTTGACTTGCATTTAAACTATTGCTCATTATTCATCTCTCTCTCTCTCTGAGTTCAATTCTAATGATGTTAAATATCTTGTGCATGAGAGTGTGTGCGCATGGGAGACTGTGATGATGATAAAGGTGAAATATGAACTATTAATTACCTCCTATCATCCTATCATCTTCTAGGAAAATCTTCTGATTTTATTAATCAGTTATGCCAAGAATTATTTGAAACTTTATCTTTCGCACATTTTAGCTGTGAGGTTAAAATAAACAAAAATAAGAAAATGTATTAATAAGTATAAGATCTACTAACCTTCTTTTCCCTTCGCAAATCCTTTAAGAACACAATTAATCACAGAACTGAATTATCATCCACTCTGAATAAACACGTGTATTAGGCTATGCGTTTTTGGGTTTAATCTCTTCCTCACAAGGTAAAAAAACTGGACTTCCACACTCTAGTAGATTATGCGGTATTATATATTTCTGGAAGTCACCTGGCCAAGCTGGGAATCCAATGTGGTAAACCAACGCTTGTCTGAACCGCGGTGAGACGTTTTCCCCTGGCCAATCTGGGCGTCCAATGTGGTGTCACAGAAATTACCGCATGCCCATGTTTGATTCGGATGACCATATGTGTTTTTACCTGATTTATCACGATGCAATGTGGGCTTCAAACGATAATGTCGGGCATGTGGACTCAATCAAAGGATTTTATTTCCCCCGATGAAAGAGCAAATGTGGTTCTCTAGATACCGGTTGCGAGTAATCACAACGATGAAATAGCAAATATGGATCGCAAATGTTGCATGAAAGAGCAAATGTCGGAGAAAATACAATACGAAAGATGTAGGAAAAGATAGAGCAATAAGGCCTTTGCGCTCGTTTATCACACTTACTGTGGCCCCCGCTTAGTTGTTATTAACTGGAAAAAGGTTCTTTACTACCTTACTGTGGCCCCCTCATAGTCGTTATTAGCTGGAAAAAGGTTCTTTACTACCTTACTGTGGCCCCCACATAGTCGTTATTAGCTGGAAAAAGGTTCTTTACTACCTTACTGTGGCCCCCACATAGTCGTTATTAGATGGAAAAACGTTCTTTACTACCTTACTGTGGTCCCCGCATAGTCGTTATTAACTGGAAAAAGGTTCTTTACTACTTTACTGTGGCCCCCGCTTAGTCGTTATTAACTGGAAAAAGGTTCTTTACTGCCTTACTGTGGCCCTGACATAGTCGTTATTAGCTGGAAAAAGGTTCTTTACTACCTTACTTTGCCCCCACATAGTCGTTATTAGATGGAAATAAGGTTCTTTACTGCCTTACTGTGGCCCCGACATAGTCGTTATTACCTGGAAAAAGGTTCTTTAGTACCTTACTGTGGCCCCCACATAGTCGTTATTAGCTGGAAAAAAGGTTCTTTACTGCCTTACTGTGGCCCCCACATAGTCGTTATTAGCTGGAAAAAGGTTCTTTACTGCCTTACTGTGGCCCCCGCAGTCGTTATTAGCTGGAAAAAGGTTCCTTACTGCCTCACTGTGGCCCCCACATTGTCGTTATTAGCTGGAAAAAAGGTTCTTTACTGCCTTACTGTGGCCCCCGCATAGTCGTTATTAGCTGGAAAAAGGTTCTTTACTGTTTTACTGTGGCCCCCACATAGTCGTTATTAGCTGGAAAAAGGTTCTTTACTGCCTTACTGTGGCCCCCGCATAGTCGTTATTAGCTGGAAAAAGGTTCTTTACTGCCTTACTGTGGCCTCCTAGAAATATGACATGGTCCCCCTGGAATGAGGAGGGGGGAAGGGGGCATATCAACCACGTTGAGAACCACTGGTCTATTGTAACGTTTGTGTATTGGCGTTTGATAGTACTAATCGCCGGCAGAACTACATGAGTAAATTGAAAAAGGGAGGTCCCCCTTAAACAGTACACACAACTGCTGGCCGAACGGGCGGATGATCAATAATATTTTGACAACGGCTTCTAGGGCAGGAGTTGGAAAGGCCTGGTATCGGGCTGAGGGCGCACCATGGACTGTAATGGTAAGCGGCCAGAACCATCCAGAAAGCAATGGCAAACTACTGGATGTACAATGCCAAGAAATCCATAATGGCTAATCTGAATACTACACAAAGATCTGGTGGTGAGGCCCCCAGGCCAGGCAGATCATATTTAACTGGGGAAGAGATCGTTGGCAGCGTCAGTACAGGTAATCGTGATGACGGCCAAAAGCCTGACTGTGTTACCACGGAAAACCATGCCATCGGTCTTAGAAAAATAATCAAAATAGGAACATGGAACGTCAGAAGCTTATACCAAGGAAAACAGTACATAGTGAAGAACGAGATGGAAAGACTAAACATCGATATCCTGGGCATCTCAGAGCACAGATGGTCGGGCCAGGGACACTTTTCGATTCCATCAGGAGGAACATTCATATACTCAGGCAAAGAGAGAGGAGGTCAGAGTGGCGTCGGCTTCTACCTGTCTAAAAGGACAGCTGCCTCCCTATTAGGATATAATCCCATAAATGACCGCATTGTCACAATCAGACTGAAAGGAAAAAGAAAGAACATCACAATTATACAAACATATGCGCCAACAGAAGCTGCTGAAGAACAGGAAATTGAAGATTTTTACAATGAACTGCAACACGCATTAGAGAAAGCAAATAAGCAAGATATTAGGATAATAATGGGAGATTTTAATGCCAAAGTTGGAAACGAAAGATTAGAACATGAAAAAAGAGTGAAAGGAAGTTATGGATTGGGTCAGAGAAATGAGAGAGGAGAACGCTTGACAACATTCTGCTTAGAAAACAACCTAGTCATCACAAATACTCTTTTTATGCAACACCCTAGAAGACTATATACATGGACGTCACCGGACGGAAAAAGCAAGAACCAAATAGATTACATCTTAATACAACAAAGGTGGCGATCTTGTATCCCATCCATCAAGACGCTCCCAGGAGCAGACTGTGACTCCGACCATGAACTTCTTGCTGCAAACTTCAAGATCAAATTGAAAAAAGTCGTTACAAGCGACAAAGTAATACGTTATGACACAAGCGCCATACCAGAAGAGTACAGTGTCGATATTCAGAACAAATTTGACATTCTTATGGCAGTACAGGAGGAAATGACACCAGATGAACTTGCCAATAACATCAAAGATGTTTATATTACAAATGCACAGAGGTTAATTCCTAAAAGAAGTATAAAGAGACGAGAATACATCTCAGACGAAACACTGAAGTTGGTGGTAGAGAGAAGAAAAAATGAAGTCCAAAAAAGATACAGAAAATCAGGAGTTGTACAAGGAATACACAAAGCAGATTAAAAAACGAGTCAGACAAGACAAACAACAATACATAAACGACACCTGCAGGAAAATAGAGGAAATGCGCGAACAGGGATTGAGTAAGAATATGTTTTCTGAAGTAAGAACATTGAAGAACAGCAACTTTAAATCATCACCTCGAGCAATAAACGACAAGAAAGGCGACACTCTAACAGAACGTAAAGATATTCTGAACAGATGGAAGGAGTACTGTCAAGAAATGTATACGGAAATAAACAAAGCGGCAGATAACAACGTCATGAATGAAGCGGAACGTGAACCAGAACCTACCATAGAGGAAGTCCGGAACGCAATCAAACACTTAAAAAGTGAAAAATCTCCTGGTTGTGATGAAATAACAGCTGAAATGATACAGGCAGGAAGAGAAGGCAGCGCTCGTATATACCATGCATTATGCTGCAAGATCTGGCAAAGCGAAATTTGGCCCAAGGAATGGAAAAGATCAATTTACATACCCTTGCCAAAAAAGGGCAACCTGAAACTGTGCACAAACTACAGAACTATAGCTCTTATAAGCCATGCCAGCAAAATACTATTACAAATCATAATGAAAAGGATGCAACAAAAGCTAGAAACAGAAATAAACGAAGTACAGGCGGGTTTTCGACCAGGTAGAGGCACTAGAGATCATATATTCAACATGAGGATCATCATAGAAAAGTGTAGAGAATTCAACGTTGACCTACATAAAAAATATGGGATTTCCAAACCACCTTATACAACTCATCGCACTGCTGTACCAAGAACAACAGGCAGCCGTAAGAATAGAGGGGGAAACATCAGAATGGTTTGAAGTACAGAAAGGAGTAAGACAAGGCTGTACCCTTTCCCCTTACCTGTTTAACATTTATGCCGAGAATATCATGAGAAATGTAAGAGATGACCAAGAACACACAGAGTTTGACTCATTTAACATCGGCGGGTACCAGATCCCGGAAATCAGATATGCTGACGACACAGTCCTCCTATCGACCAACCCAGAAGGACTTAAACAATTACTTCTGTCCACCAAAAAACACAGCGATGCCCAGAATCTATACCTAAACACCAAGAAGACTAAAGTATTGACAACAGACAAAGTAAAGACCAAACCAGAAATTGAAATTGATAACGAAGAACTGGAAAGTGTTAATGAATTTGAATACTTAGGATCAATCATCAACAGCTCTGGCGACTGTGCAGTAGAAATTAAAAGAAGACTTGCAATTGCTTCACATAAACTAATACAGATGAAAAACCTATGGCAAGGCACAAGCAAAGAAACAAAGTTACAACTGATCAGAGCATGTATATTCCCAGTGGCAACATACGGCTGCGAGACTTGGACACTCAATAAAACAGTTGCAAAAAAGATTACATCATTTGAAATGAAATGCTACAGAAGGATGTTGAGAATACCCTGGACAGAAAAAAAGACCAACAGAGAAGTACTGCACTCACTAAACGTACATGAACATTGGCTCCTAAATACCATCGCAATAAGGAAGCTGAAATTTTTCGGTCATATAAAAAGACATAATAGCCTGGAAAAAAAAGTGATGGATGGCATGGTCCCTGGAAAAAGGGGAAGGGGTCGACCTAGACGACGGTGGATCCAAGACATCACAGAGAGTCTGAACTTGTCTTTGGCTGATGCAGGTCGACTTGCCCAGAATCGTGATGCGTTCAGAGCAGCTGTAATGGAGACAACGTTCTGGAAAGAATACGTCACATGATGATGAGTACTAATCAAAAAGTAGCTATTTCTCTTTGTTTTGACAATTGTTTCGTATATACCTGTTGAACACAATTGTTTCGTGTTTACCTGTTGAACACAATTGTTTCGTGTATACCTGTTGAACACAATTGTTTCGTGTATACCAGTTGAACACAATTGTTTCGTGTATACCTGTTGAACACAATTGTTTCGTGTATACCTGTTGAACACAATTGAGGGTAAAGGTAGTCCCAGAGCAAATACATCCGTAGGGGAGTGAAGTGTTAGACCTCACCATACTAGGTCCGGCATTGAGATGTGGGGTGACCAGTTTTCTTCCTCGTTGCTTTTTCCTTCCCTAACTCAAAGAGTAGAATCAGGCACCCATTTACAGCTGGGTAGACTGGAGCATGTCGGGACGGTGATTCGAACCCGTCTGCTTTGCCACGAGAGACCAGCGCTTTAACAACTCTGTCAGTCGGACGCTCTTACAACTGAGGGTATGGATATTTAAAAAATAATGGTTGACTTTTCGACCTTCCCTGCACAATAATGACGTACACACCGCTGCTGTGCTTGCAACATTCAGAACAAAAGATCTACCTTGTTCAATGAGAGCTTCCATAGCGTTAGCTGCAGCACTTTTAGCGGCGACGTGGATAGGGTAGTAGCCGTAGTCGCAGGTAGCACACACTCTACCTCCTTTAGCCATCTGCGGAGACAGATGTATTTATTACCATAACACAACAGTAAGATGTATTTATTATCATAACACAACAGCAGTAAGATGTATTTATTACCATAACACAACAGTAAGATGTATTTATTACCATAACACAACAGTAAGATGTATTTATTACCTTAACACAACAGTAAGATGTATTTATTACCATAACACAACAGTAAGATGTATTTATTACCATAACACAATAGTAAGATGTATTAATTACCATAACACAACAGTAAGATGTATTTATTACCATAACACAACAGTAAGATGTATTTATTACCATAACACAACCGTAAGATTTATTTATTACCGTAACACAACCGTAAGATGTATTTATTACCGGAACACAACAGTAAGATGTATTTATTACCATAACACAACAGTAAGATGTATTTATTACCATAACACAACAGTAAGATGTATTTATTACCATAACAAAACAGTAAGATGGATTAGATCAGTGGTTCCCAAACGGTGCCGCGCGCCACACTGTTGCAGCGCGAGAGGATGGCGGGTGTGGCGGCAAGGTTTAAAGACAATCAAGGATTTAGAGACACTTTCACAAAATTCATATGCCAAAAATAAATATAAATGTTATTTTATTATTTATTTTGTTACGTGTGAAAAATATGGGAAATCTACATATAGAAATCCGTAGAGTTTTCCAGAAGCTTCCAGATTTTATTCAGTAATATAATTTACTTTATATAAAAAAGATGTTAATAATAATTTTAAAAAATACTTTAAAATAATGTAAATTATAAGCATTACCCGACAATAGCAAGCTAACACCTCCCATTGAATTTGTGTATTTTGTGAATGAATCATGTTTTCATGTATCTGTATGGTTTTATACTTTCTGGATGTCTCATGATCATTTTATAAAGTAGTTGTGTTCTATGCTATGAATAAAGCTCTGATAGGAGTTGACTTTTTTATTTTTTGAAGGTATTTCTTATCAATAAAAAAATTCGGTGTGGCGCGAGCAAATTTTCATTCCAAAAGTGTGACCGAGGGAAAAAAGTTTTGGAACCACTGAGTTAGACGTTTAATGACTATGATTAACTTTGCATCACTGTGTCTATATTTATATGAGTGATTACAATACTATTATATTATCTTTATAAATAATATAATATCTTTTCTGCTAAATCCATCAGTTTCTTCTGCTGCGACATCTACTACAAACAATTTTGATACTAAGGGGTGAAACTCATTAATGTCCTTAGGTAATCAAACACTTGATCAGGGAGGAAAACTTCTTTCTGCACAGATATGTTACCACAGGAACAAGCTGGAATATCTCAGATAAAGACACATACTATTTACTGTAAAGGGAAAGGTCATGTTCTTCTGAACTTACAATAAGTCTCATCAGGTCACCACTGTCGTGGGCAGCGGCGTAATGTAAAGCTGTTGCCCCACATTCTCCCGGAGCGTTGGGATCAGCTCCATTGTCCAGTAGAGCCTGAAAAGAAAGCCAACATTTATCGACTTGAATAAATCACGCCGTTTCAGAATTTCATACACTTGCTGGAGTGACAGGCATGCATCACCGCACTGGACCTTCATTCGCCGATGAATTTTTATAGATTTCACCCCTTCGCTGTTCAAAAAACGGATAACAACGCTGCTCCTCTTTGGTGCATAAATATTAGACAAACATAAAAGTATGTTTTCAGGCATTCGTAAGAAATAAAGAAGTAGAAAACTAGACAACAGACGTGAGTGGCTTACCCAGGACTCGAACCCAGGACCTTCCGTGCGACAACCCCGCCTAGCTATGCAAGCGAATCACACTATCCTCCCTGCCATCTGGGCATCACCAAAAATGACATGTCTTTAAACTCCTACTGTGACGTCATGTGGTTCGTCTGCACCGTGATGCCACCTACAGGACACTCTTGCCGTCCTTAGCAATAATACTGCCAACTTACATGACAATAGCACGGTGTTTCGAATTTCTATTGCACATTTAAAGTTTTCATTTGAAGCCCCCACGCATTTCACTCACTCTGTTTTGAAATTACGAGGTTAAATGCACAAGCAATAACTAAAGAGTGGATAATAGCATGGGAGCAAAGCAAAAATAAAAGAAAGACATCCATATAAAAAACCACGCAAAAAATGTCAAATACAGGATGAACTAAAAATATCAATTAATAAAAAGATTGTTAAGGATCAAGCTTGAACTGGATATTTCATAATAGAGGAACCCACGTGTGAAGAGTGTCAAGAACCAAACACAATTAGACACGTTCTGGCAGTCTGCAAAAAATATGACCAGCAGAGGCAAAACATAAAGACATACTGCAATAAAACCACAAGGTAGAAATGAGTGCATAAAAAAATCTCATAGGCACTAAACCCCACCAGAAGTATAAAAGTCAATAAAACACTACATTACAAAAACAAAAGATAAAAAAAAAATATAATATAAAAATATATAATTGTATAAAAAATTTAATAAGGAAGCTAGCCAGTAGTTTACAGTGGTAGATCCCCCTCCCCCCCCCCCCCCGCCCCCCCAGATAAATACAGATTGTGTGGCCGGGCAGGGTAGTGGGGGTTGCTGTTTAACTCGAGAGTATTAGATTTTGACTACTAGAGGTGATGATTTCTCTCTACAGACTTACAGGAATTTACCAGGTTCGGGGACAATCCTCTATGATGTTTTATTTTTAGAGCATATGGTTATTATTTGTGTTGCACCTGCAACGATTAGCTTTGGCCTGATCCTTTAATAATTGGTATGATGTCTAACTGCAAACATATGATTCGTCAACAGCATTTGTGTTCAATGAAACAAATGTTTATTCAATTTCCAACAAGAACTGGGTTAAGTCAAATGGTAACCACACCAAATTTGCATAATAGCATGTTGACATTTAATAAACAAGCATAAAAAGTCAATGCATTATTTTAATGATGCAATATTCCTTATTGCATCTCGTAATCTTTTCAAGTTGCTAAAACATGGCGTGGCTCCTCTATCCTTCTAGTGTTCCTTCGTTTATTTGTTAATGTGGTCTAGATTTCACGTTTTTCTTATCTCTTCATTTCAATGAAGAGCCAAACTTTCTCTTATTCATTAGTATTCCTTAGTTTGACTTTCTCTCAGCTTAAGGACCTTCATTCTTGGTAAAAGGTTCAGATATATGCCTGGGTTACAATTCTTTACCCAGTTTTCGAGCGTAGCTCCGTTTCAGTTATGACTGTGGGCTCTAACAGTTATTGCATGCAATTCTTAGCACTACTTACACAGTTTTCATGAATTCACAAACAAATTATTCTACGTTTCGAAATTACACAGTTGCTTTAATTGTGCGAAGTCAATCTCCTCTATAGAATATCACTGAGCAAAGAGAATTACGTCTTGTCTCGACCGCTCTAAATTCATTACTGACTAAAAAAAATGGCTTCGTCTCCTGTTCATTCCGGGGAAAAAAAACTCAGCCTAACCATTTGTGGGAAATCACGTGACCAATGCTTGGCGTTACGAAGCGAAGCTTAGCCTAAAATAATGCGTGGCTTTTCGAAGCTAACCTGGTTTAATTAAACATCTGCGCCAAGACTTTTTTATCTTCTGTTTCTATAAAAATTTATTTTATATGTTAATATAGCCTGTATCTGAAAACTTACGGTATACGCGGTTACTAAGTGTGATGCATGAGGTCAGCTGTGAAGGCTCCTGAGATAAAGTGTAGCTGTGAATTGTCAGAAGGCCCTTCTTGCTACCACTACGACCTCACACCTATCTTTTTTTTTTTAATGAATGCGGCTACGTTAAATGTCTAGGGTAATGATATGTAATGTGTGGTGGTAGGTTACAGACACACACACAGATATTTACTAAGTCTAATAATATTAATAAATGTTATAATACACTGAACTAACTCAAGTGTGGAAAATGTGGATAGTAATTTTCTTACATTTATTTGTTCTGGACCAAGGTTTTATTTTGGCCAGAACATATGAAAGGTTTAGTAATTATGAAAGAAATGCATGAATATTACATAATAAATGCAAGGTGTGTACATATATATGTTACTAGACTAGTTAATATTATTAATGTTTATAGTAGTAATCTATTTTGGGAGAACATTTAATAGATGTGCTGTTGGGGTGACCTCATCACTCCCTGTCTATAGTTGAATTCTCAGCAGACCAGGCGCTCACGTAGCTTGAAGGTGTAGCTCTGGTGCTGAGATCTGGTGGCCCCCACCTCTCCGTGCTTGGGGGCAATATCAGAAGTCTGGTGGCCCCACCTCTCCGTGCTTGGGGGCAATATCAGAAGTATGGTGGCCCCACCTCTCCGTGCTTGGGGGCTATAATAGGCTGCTCTGACCAAATGTTACTGCACGGGTCCACTCTGGTAAAATTCAACAACTCATTTGACACCGCATTGGTGCCAACTGAAACTCACAGCTCTGCAATCAAAGTATTAGTCATGTGTCAGAATTCCATCCTCTAAACCATTTCTGGACACAACACTACACAACAACAACACCACATAGACGGGTCAGATCTTTCTGACCAAACAACACATCTTACCAAGTTGGTTTCACATAGGCTAAGTTCTCCCAGACTACAGATTCTGAAATATGTTCATTAGCTTCCTGCCATAGAATAGGATAGGTGATATGTTTCACTGATCTCAACACTTGATCTGTCCTTCCTAATCCTTGCTGGAGTTTATGTATTTTATTTGTCTCTAGACCCTGAACTGGGGCGGGGGGTCTAGAGCGAACCCTTACTTGTTGTAAGGAACAGATTATGCTATTGCAGTATCAAATCACTCGAACCTTAAACAAATATTAAAATGTACAAAGAAATAATTTCAGTCTTACCAGAAATATGAATATAGAACACAGTTAAATAAATGCTAGCAAAACTCAGCTGAGCTGCTGGCCTTATGATGGCGTCCCTCTAAATATTTCAATAGCTTCGGGGAATTACACCACTTAATAAGTCACTGTGTCTACTTACAACTTATACTTGGCACTTAATTTGTCTGAGCCCGATAAATATCTTCCTAGGTGAATCATGTAGAGTTTTTCAAATTCAAATATCTAGCCAAACCAATAAGTCATTTCAGCATACCTCAGTCAAGTATCCTTATTTGTCTGTTGGTCCGTCCGTCTCTACTTGCGTTTCCAAAAAAACACACTTCTAGTTTTAACCTCGGTCCCTCAAATTTTGTTTAAAGTTATGTTGTTCTCCAGCCGGACCCGTCTGGGTCATCCTGGAGGTCTGGCATTGCCTGGCTCTTTTTTTCCCAATGTGACATGTCGTGGTAATGCCGATCTTCTCCCATTCATGAACAACACAGTCATTTGCCAAACCATCTGTCCGTGAAAATGAAAGCATATTCTAAGATCCACATATATAAATTCCTCAGGTAAATATAAAGAAAAGCCTTTTCAATATTTACTTCTTTAATCAAAGATTCAAAGAGCAATGGGCTAAGTTATAGCAAAGTGCGTCAACACAATGACTGTGGCGTTGTTGGTGTCGTTTTCATAGTGATGAATTGAAACGCGAATGGTTACAATGGAATAAAATGTCAACAATGTTTTTTCAAACGAAAACCAACAATGTATCTTGAATTGGTGATCTGGTCAAGTATTGGCAGCACACAAGTCGTTGGTAACTTTACATAGATTTTATTCACCAGGACACGAAGTGGACAAGACGGACATCGTCACAGGCGCAAAGATCACACGACAACATATTAATTATTACTGCTAAAGTTCCTGAAGATTCTCTTCTAGTAAAGACCTCTGTCCATAGACTAAGGATTACAAAACTGTTACCGTATAATATCCTTCTCAGTCACGACCGTTGACCTTCTTTCAAGGACGTCTATCATGGTAACGTATTCATACTCTGGGATGAAATCTTCCATATTACATTTGTTAAAATTCCCAGACGTTCATCATACATAGCGTTGTACATCATATAATTTCACACACAAAGTCATATACGATAATCCTATCAGTTAAAGGCTTTCAGTTGGCTAACCTCTCTTTACATCCATGCCACGACTTTGGCATTGAAGCATGTACGGCATTTAAAACATGTGCATAAGGTAAACAATATAACTTCTTCTACTCGTAGGAATTCTCCGTCTACGATCCAAATCTTAAAGGCAAGCGACTCTGTAGATCCATTCTAGGAATGATAAAATTCCCGCTAGATTAGTAGTAGAGCGGCCTTTTTATGCAGCATTAAAATAAGAAGTGGGCGATAACTTACGTGACATAACTGCGATTGGCTTCGACCTGAAGACCAATACAAATCACAATAATAAATGGCTTCCTTCAACATGCCATTGGATACACAATATAAAATTACAATCATGGACACAAGCCAGTTCCATGTTTCCACTTCAAAACATGACGTCACAAACTACTCAACTAGGTTACACGTGCGTCCAAAGCAACTCACACAGCATTGTGCACGTCAGTGCGTGAATCAATCGAACGCACAAATAATATAACTATCTCAAGACTGGTGCGTACATTTGGTAGGACCGACGACTACCCCCTTAGGTAATAAATGTACGTAACAGCTCCCTTATTACCTCCCCTTAAAAAAAATTAATAGAATTAATTTTTTTTCGAACTAATTACTCGAGAGAGGTGAGTCAAAACTACAACAAGATTTATGACATGCATAAAATTATCATATTAAGAAGAGAAAATTGACTTGAAATTAATATAACTAAATGACAGTATGCATTAAAGCACACATCCACCATCGACCTACTTTGGAACGATGTGGTAATATTCGAAGTAAAAAGAAGTTGAAAAATGAAAATGAAAATGAAAAATCAACAAAAAAGATGATAATAAAATTCAACTAAGTTTTCAACAAAATTTGAAACATATGATTTCAAAAATGAAAATGAACAGCAACACTGATGATAATCAATGATAAAAGAATCAGTGAAACAGAAAATTTTGAAATACAATGTGCAAAAATGAAGCAATGCAAAATTAAACACTTTAAGAAGCAACGCACCTACTGATATCTAACACTAGTAAGTTTGACTAGTTATCTAAAAGTAAAATATCATGTAGTGGGATACGTGACTACACGTATTGCGAGACACTAATAACGTTAGTAGATGTGTGATTTATAAACAATCAAATTGATTAAATTGAATTAATCTAATTCTAGTACTTAATTACACATAAATAAATAACTAGTAATTTATTCTAAGTAATTCTAATTTCAGTCATTGTGAATATTCGTTCAGAACTATTTAGAGTCAACAAGAATATGTTCCTAATGTTCCATGCACGAAATAAGTTTACGAACACGATATGTAGTGTAATATGTTCCATAACACTAACGAATGTCTATTTGTTGCTTTTTACCAATGTTTCCATACTACAAAAAAAAAAATGTTACTTTAATATCACTGTTCCCGTTCTAATAAAACGTTACTTCACAAGAAATAATGTTATAATCCATATGTAAGTATGTTCTGAAAGTTATATTTATACGAATACTGCAAAACTATACATAGTCTTCACAGATGTACAATTAATGACACTGTACAAAATTATTCATGTTTCGGTGAGGACGTTTCTCCATCTAAAAGTAGTTTAGTTTCACCAAGTTCACTAGGGCATCTTGAAAGACAGTCCGCAAATACATTCTGCACTCCAGGCATAGCTCGTATCTCAAAATGGAACGGTGAAGAGCTATAGCGTAACGCGCTGACTTTGATGACTTAACGTTCCCTGTATTCAATGCGGTAAGAGCTTTCTGGTCAGACTCCACCACAAAGTGTGATCCGAGGAGATAACGATCCAGTTTTTGTGATTGCCCAGACAAGAGCAAGGAGCTCTTTGTCTAGAACGGAGTAATTTATCTCGCTCGTTGTAAGCTTTTCTGGATACGTACATAACAGGAAATAAGGTGCCTCCGTATTCCTGCATCAAAAACTGCCGCAATAGCGTAGGAAGAAGC